>JAOTOM010002208.1:0-94713 GCA_034440615.1 Ashinkailepas kermadecensis
TTGTATTTCGGCCACTGCTACGACTTCCTTGTGAGTTTCAGAAATAATACTATATATCTTTAATCTGTACGTCAACATACAATCATCACAAGCGAGGATCACCAATTAGCGAAACGTCAGTAATCTTCGAAAATGAAAAGAGACATCGTCGCCTCATGGCGTTCTGCGTATGATTCGTCGAGTTCAAAATTCGTATATAAACCAAAGGTGTATGTGACTCAGGGACAATCAGTGATACGCTGAAGCGAAAAACCAGATGTTGCGTTACAATAAAAATGAATACATGGTCCGATTGAATAATTGCTTTCGGCCTGGATAAGAT
The DNA here is from genome assembly GCA_034440615.1 of Ashinkailepas kermadecensis. Classification (NCBI taxonomy): domain Eukaryota; kingdom Metazoa; phylum Arthropoda; class Thecostraca; family Neolepadidae; genus Ashinkailepas; species Ashinkailepas kermadecensis. The sequence goes on from JAOTOM010002208.1 coordinate 323, forward strand.
AAAGTAGTTGCATGCGAGTTGTTATTCTGGCTCAAAAAAACTTCAATGTCTGGTTCCAAAATAAAAATCAGCATGGAATACCCTTGGTAATGCCGAAGTGAAGTGACCATTGTGTAACTCCAAAAAAAGGAATAAAAAGATCTGACTGCCGGGCCACTTTTAAGAACAATATGAAATCCGGTGGACAGAATCTGCAGCAAATCACCGTATGTCGATGCCAGGCGCGTCTGCAATCGTCACAAAATAGGGAACCACGATGACTCGCTAACATGCAACCTTCAAAAACCCAAAGAGTTTACAATACATCTCTTTCAGCCTTCTTGTAACTGGTGTTAATGAATATTCGTAGCAACCCAACATACGATTTGAAACCTGACTGTCAGTCTGTAAGGGTTTTCGATAATGGAGTAACGAGAGAGTAAAATCATTTTGATATATAATAAAAAACGAATTCGATGCCGTATCAACGCTTCTCGTCCTATTGGCTTAGATCAAGTGATTGGTTGAGTTGTGTTCTCGAATAATATATATTGTATCATTTGAAACCTTGATCGAATGGAAAATATTTTGATAATGCCAAAGCGAAATGACGACTTGGTAACATCAAAGAACAGAATGAATAAGATCTTCAATTGAGTATTGTTTTTCGAGCACTCAAATAGAGAAGGATGTCAGTTTTGTATGACTCGAAAATCATGTGTCATATTACACTTACTATCTTTATCGACGTACTTTTAAAGCGATACCTCAACATGCAATCATCACAGAGCGAACCCCAATTAGCGCAGCTTCAATAGCTATGCAATCTTCTAAAATCGAAAAGAGAACCACAATTTGTATCGCTTCTCGGCCTTTTGGCTATGATAATTAAATCAGGATAGTTGAGATAATCGTATATAAACAAAATTGTATGTGACTTTGAAAACTGACAATCAGTGTGGAAGAGGGTTTCAGTAATGCCGACGAAATAGCAGGATGTTGAGGATATGTTACAATAGAAAATGAAGAAGATCTTCAATTTTCATCACTTCTCGGCCTATTGGCTGAGATCAAAGGGAGTTGCATGCGGGTTGTTAATTTCATTACCAATATATTTATGTTCTTTTCAAACCTGCCCATCAACACGGAAAGAGTTTTTGATAATGCCGAAGCGAAATTACGACTTGGCCTAACATCCAAAGAACAAAATGAATAAGATTTTCAATTGGTATAGTTTTTCTCGGCCGCTTGGCGAAAGAATATGGCGTTCCGCCGAGCTCAAGAGTCGTGTATAAATTACATTTTATCTTTCTAATGCCCACCAAGCGTTGCATCAACATCCAATACTCTCCAAAAACGAAAAGATTACCACAATTGGTATCGCTTGTAGGCCTTCTGGCTATGGCGCTAACGTTGACATGTGAGTTGGGATATTTGTAACGTAGTTCTGGATTAGTCATGTTTCTAGCCCGCGCTGAAACGAATGCAATTGCATGATTCACCCCGATGACTGTGATCGGAATGTTGTGGCTAATGTACTAACTTGCATCTGCTGTGAATGAGCTTAGGACAGCGATTCGTATTGCCTTCGCACGTAGCGTAATAATGAGTAACCCTGAATCACCACGCGGCCAGTAACGTGGCGATAAGCGTGACTCATGACTTTCTACCAATAGCGGACGGGCGGTAATCATCCGCCCGCCAATCACGCCGCCGGGTACACGGCCGCGATGTGGAGCCACCTGGCGGCTCGGAAGGTGATGTTTAGTTGTTCGGGGAGAGAGTGTGAATACATCCGGCTGGAACCACGGTTCTCCTCCAAGACAGGCGCGGCGGACGCCAGGTTGTTTGTACGCTGTCTGAGGTGTTCGCGGACGCGCGCTAAATTGCCGCCAATACCCGTCATAATTCGGCCTCGCGCTATTCGTTATAAATCTATATGAACGACAAGGCTTGCGCTTGTCACGCCGGGTGAATTGCGGCTCGCAACGGTCCTATTAGACAATCATACGCCGGGGTCAAGAACTACACTACAACTTGGTGGTCCGTGGCCCGGAAGTCATCCCATCCGCTGCCTGGTGACAACAACCTGGACACGCCGTTCAATAGGACGAGGAAGAGAAGGGACTATTCAGCAATTCCGTAAGCCTGAGAGGAATGTCGAAATCCTCCTACATACACCTGCCCCAATTTTGGGAACTGGATAGCACTGTCGTACAATTGTATAGTCGAATTTTCGCTGTGTACTGAATGCTGTACGTGTGAATTTTACGTGAATAGGGAAACATAATAGGGACAATTTCTTCACAAAAACTGGGAAAATCAAATTTAGTAGAATATTAAGAAATAAGTAAAGCAAAACATGACCCGGAGATTACCTTCTAAAGACTGACTGATAGTTTTAATCAGATAAGGATGGAGATGCTCATATAAAGGTATGAGCCAAAACATAAAACGATTCACTGGAGAGTGACAATAAATTATCGTATTAGGATTAAACAACTAGATCGCATTAGTTTGATAATAGATAAAGGCGATGAAATCATATGTCTGAAAACCCTCGGTGGACCTGCAGCAGAGTTTCACAAGCGTATGATGCGGCCACAGCAGAACTCAGACGTGGGGGAGATTAAAACAAATAATGAAAGAAAGATATTCAAACTCATTAGATAAAAAATGAGCTCAGGAAGCCTTGCAAATAAATCAACACCCAACATAATTTGTTCAGACTGGCAAACGATTCTCACTTTGGCTAAAGTAGCTACACTGTCTGAACAGCCCTACCCCACAGTCCTCTAGACGTATTTAATAAAGGGGGTACGAGCACTCAGCTAGCGGGAAATTATATAGCGACCAGTTCGGGACACTACAATAAAATTACAAGTTGCCGTACGCAAACAACACAAAATTTTAGGTTGCCAAAAACCAATGGACGATGATATAGTACAAACTGGAACTGACCGATTATACAAAATATAAAAATTGGTGGTATCTTTAGGAGAAACGGTATCAAAAATAGCAGCGAAGAATCTAGACCCACCAAAGCCCAGACTCAGCCTGGACCCCGAGTCTTCCGCTCATCCTATCCACCGTATCCGCGACCACGGCGACCTTATGACCCAGACCCAACTATGGACCTGCTCCGTCGCGCCCTCCTGCAGGCCCCAAAGTTTGGAGACCACAACCACAAAATCTGCCCAGTCCATCATTTCAATATAATATTAAGAAATATTAAGAAATATTAAGAAATATTAAGAAATAAGTAAAGCAAAGAAACATGACGGAAATTACCTTCTAAAGAATGACTGATAGTTTTAATCAGATAAGAATGGAGATGCTCGCACAAGGTATGAGCCAAAACATAAAACGATTCACTGGAGAGAGTGATAATAAATTATGTGTGGGATTAAACCACTAGATTGCATTAGTTTGAGAATGGATAAAGAGCAGATGAGAATCATATGTCTGAAAACCCTCGGTGGACCTGTAGCAGAGTTTCCACAACGTATGCTGTTACTACAATCGAACTTGACGTGGCCAGAGATTAAACAAATAATGAAAGAAAGATATTCCGACCTGTTAGACCAAAAATGCGCTCAGGAAGCCTTGCGAAATTAAATCAGCACCCAACATAATTCGTTCAGAACTTTGGCAAACGAATTCTCACTTTGGCTAAAGTAGCGTACACTGACCTGAACAGCCCTACCCCACAGGAAATCCTCATAGACGTGTTTAATAAGGGGGTACAGAGCACTCAGCTAGCAGGGAAATTATACAGCGACCAGTTCGGGACACTACAATACAATTACAAGTTGCCGTACGCAAACAACATCTTGATAAAACACTTTTATTGTGTTGAGGTATGCCAAAACAAGAGGACTAACCAATGGACGATGATATAGTACAAACTGGAACTGACCGATTATACAAAATATCAAAATTGGTGGTATCTTTAGGAGAAACGGTATCAAAAATAGCAGCGAAGAATCTAGACCCACCAAAGCCCAGACTCAGCCTGGACCCCGAGTCTTCCGCTCATCCTATCCACCGTATCCGCGACCACGGCGACCTTATGCCCCAGACCCATCTATGGACCTGCTCCGTCGCGCCCTCCTGCAGGCCCCAAAGTTTGGAGACCACAACCCCAAAATCTGCCCAGTCCATCATTTCAACGGACCACCGACGGTCGGCCGATTTGTATGAAATGTGCGAAGATAGGACACATGGGTCGTCAGTGCCGTTCCTGCCCAAATCCCCGTAGACAGGCGGGAAACAAAAGCTCCCTTGTGAATGCCAACCACAATGGAGCTGAAAGTAAGCAGAAACAGGAACCACAGAGGAAGGAAAGGAAAAATATCAGAAGGAAAAGAGATCCCGAGAAACGTAAACAGAAACAGGAACGCGTCCAGTACGTTCGCATTAAACCCAATACCCCATGTGCTGGCTCAAAATCAGTAATCAAAAAGCATGCAGACTTGTGGATACAGGAGCGGACATTTCGCTAATTTCAACAGAGTTCTTTGATAAAATTGCAGAAGATCAAACTCCAGATTTTCAGGAGATAAAAAAGGCCGCATTCCACTCATATCAGCCATCGGACATTGTTTGAAAAATATCGCAGGAGAAGCATTCAGAGTCGAAATGAGCAAGTTCAGAATACCATTCAGCATCCAAATCGTGGAAAACCTGACACGACAGTGTATGTTGGGAAATGATTTCTTGACCGAGTTCGGAGCAAAATGAGATTTCGAAGAAAAAGCCCTATGCATTGAAATAAGTATGGTTCCTCTACGCCCACAGCGAACGACTAGTGCGGAGGCGACCTTTCTAGTCAGAATCAAAGGACGCGTATATATCCCAGGCAACACGGTCGTGGAGTGTCCGGCAGCTGTGAACCGAATGCAATTAGTGGAACAAACCTGCTATGTAGATCACTGGACAACATGCCCCTAATTTCGGATGAGCCAGGCTTGTTTATAGCCGAAGTGTTGGCCAAACCAGATAGCCATAAGCGCCCACCAGTTGAGTAATAAATACCACTACCAGATATTTTACGCGGTATCCCAACCAAGTGATGGCATTGCTGAGAAAATAGACGACTCCGATTTGGAGAATCTGATAGACATGAGGCAAGACATTGAATTGACCCCGTCAACCATACCCGCTAACCCGATTGAGCAAGCCCAGCTGCCTCATCTGACAGGCGCTGACAAAGTCGAACTCGAACAGCTTTTACGTGCCAACGCTGACCTATTTACTGCAACCGACGCCGAACTTGGTACGTCTGACGTTATACTCATGGACATTCAAACTGCTGACGATGCCCCTATCCGTCAAGCTCCTTATAAAACTCCATTTTCTCGGCGAAAATACCTAGAGGACAATCAAAGTAATGTTAGAAGCAGGAATAATCGAGGAATTCGACAGTGCGTGGGCCGCGCCCATTGTCATCGTACGAAATAAATATGGTAGTAACCGTTACGCAGTCGACTATAGAAAACTAAATAAAGTAACGAAGAAAAACAGTTACCCGCTCGCGTTGATAGAAGACATCCTTGCCTCCCTCCCATAGTGGAGCGAACTTCTTTTCATCGTTAGATTTAAAAACGGGATACTGGCAAATCCCGATGTTGGAAGAAAGCATACCCAAGACCGTGTTTACCTGTTTTTTTAGGTTTGTGTAATTTTATAAAAATGCCATTCGGAATATGTAATGCACCATCTAAATTTTGAATTAATGAATAAAGTACTATCAGGAATTCAGAATCAGTTTGCAACAGCCTACATCGACGATATAATAGTATATTCGAAAACGTTTGAGGAACACCTAGCTCACTTGGAGGAAGTCTTTCGTCGTCTACGAAAAGCCAAATTGAAATTGAAACTTTCGAACGGTGATTTTCGGAAGAAGGAATTCCAATATATAGGACATGTAGTATCAGCCTCTGGCACCAAGCCAAACCCGGAGAAGGTAGAAATCATTCAACACATGGCAGCATCAATTACTGTGAAAGGAGTCCGTTCATTTATCAGCATGTGTTCCTATTATAGACGATTCATTCCAGGATTAAGCCAAAATTGCAAAATTGCAGCGCCACTGATTAACTTAACAAAGAAACATGCCATATTTGTATGGACAGATGACTACTGTGAAAATGCATTTGCAACGTTAAAACAAAAACTAGCTTCTGCACCCGTGCTGGCCTACCGAGATATCACTAAGGATTACAAATTATATACAGATGCCTCACAAAAAGCAGTTGCAGCAGTTTTAGTACAAGGTCATGGAGGTGAAGAACGAGTAATACAGTCTTTGTCAAAACAACTAAACGAAACCCAACGAAAATGTCCCATTATACAGTTGGAGGCATACGTTTGTCTGGTCCATATCGAAATTACGCCAATATCTACTTGGATCTATGTAGGGTATACTTTTTCCTAGCCGTGGGTAGTCTTAGGGATGGACCAACGCGAACGCTATACCCCCGGAATAAATAAGCGGACAGCTCGCTTTTAGTTTTCCAACGACGAGTAAGCGCCGGGGCTGGAATATTAAAAAGTGTTGGCAATTAATTTCAGTCGGGTCACCAAAACTTGAGGACCAAGATGGCCGGGCGCTACCCCGGAATATAGCAAACGCCTGAGTCCCCGCAGTGGCTCTCTCCACCCTCTCGCTCCGTTTATTACTCAGGCACACACATATATATATAAACACACTCTACCTACGCGAATACATCATCAGAGAATAAGCGGCACGCTCATTGGTCGGCTCAATATGGCGCGCCAGCCAAATGTACTCCGGGTCCCAATTGGCTGGTCGTGCCGGCGGCCATCACCCTGGCTGGATGTTACTGGGTCCTGATACACCACGGGTTACGGGGTCAGCTCTCGAGCACTCCCCGTCTGGCCGCCCGCATGCTTAGGTTGAAGTTTTGCAACTGCGGTGTTAGGCGGTCGCCCTGGCGACCGACGTCAGTTCAAGAAAAGCACCCGGCTGGTGGCGCCATTAGCTTCGTGGTGAGCGAACTCTCCGACACGAGCTCAGCTCTTATCGGTTGTAACCCGGTGGGGTGGTGTCATGGCGGTGGCTGACAATCGAACCGTGCGAGCTGGACATGTATCTAATCTGACATATACCGGATGCACAGCATGCCTGGTGATCTTGATGTGATAGCTAATACTTGTGTTTGGTACCCCACGGGGCCTTATCACAAGTGACACAGACAGGACATTCCAGAGATTCTCGAACGGTCACATTAATTTTACCAATGCTACATCTAAATTCAACATTTTGACCCATCACCGGCCAGTTACATTCTTGAACCTATCGGAAATGAAGAATCCGATGCTGAAGCGCTGGGTAGCAATCATGCTTTCGGAACACAACTGTGAAGTGGTCTACATAAAAGGTAGGACAAATGTAGTAGCATGTCACCTTGGCAGAATGTATGAAACAGAACAAAAAGTAAACGTTATCGATTCCGATCATGTTCACACGGGCGATTACAGGAACACCGAAAGTAAAAAACCCGAGGAAGAACTAGGTGGGATGGAAAGTTTAAAGATGTGATAGTGAAATGTGAAAATATTGAGAAACTTCAAAAGGCAGATGAGGAATTAGCAAAAATTCGAAAAATAATGAACGATAAGAATCACCCAGATTACAAAGACGTTGTTCTACAATACATAGAACTAGACAGACTCGTTTATAACGTTAGTGAAGGACCACGCTTTGGACCGTTCCAAGGACTAAAATTATGTGTACCAAAATGCTTCAGAAATGAAGCACTAAAAGAGTTACATGAAGGCATCTTAGCCGGACATATGGGATTGACAAAAACATATGAGAAACTTAAATTTAGATATTACTGGAGTGGTATGTGGCGATATATTAGGAACCAGATCAACGGAAAAACTCGACTAGTACATGTGCAGAAACTACGATTTGCTGATACCACCACCGAATTGGAACCCACGAGAGACGTTGATGAGCCTGTTAATAGAACATATTTAGAGAAAATGTTCAAACCAGATCGCATCACGCCTGAACGCACTCAGCCTCCAAGGCCAGCTAAGCATGCCGAAGACAGCCCGAGCAGTAGACTAGAAAAACCTCAGGGCAGTGATTCCGAGGATAACTTGCCCCTGTCACAACTAGCAGAATGCTTGAGAAATACAGCTGAAAGCCCACCGACAGCTCCCCAAGAAAAACGACCTTTAAAAGTAATTTCGGACGACGATTGCCCCCAGAAAAATGGCAAATTCATGACGATACGTCATCCTCTGAATACGATACTGATGTCGAACGTATAGGAGTTAAGCCTGATAAAGCTAGCATATTCGCAACTTTCGTAGAGAAACAAACCTTAGTGATGAGGTCCGTGATCCGTAGAGAGACAAAACCAAGCGATGCGGGAAAGTATGGATAAACAGACTGAAGCCATGGCAATGCAGATTAAATTACAGTTGATGATGTTCAAGTCGATGTTGGAATAGTCGGTAATGATACTGAATGTGTACCTGTGAGTCCCTTAAGTAGCTATGACGTTGTATTGTAAGGCTCAGTGAAGTCACTTTCGATGACACAGTGATGTCATCTTTAATAGATCGGCACGTGCTTGCGTGAGCATATCAAATAGGACGTTGTGACGTCACCTCAACAGATGTCTTGTGCGGTACCTTGTGAACTGTTATACAAATGTATTTGGTGGTCAAAATTCAACGCCGGTCCAATACTTCCGTACCTTTGAACCGAGTACCGCATCTCTGTACCTGGAACCCGTCGCCACCTTAAATCACCACACTTACTTCCCGGTGGAGACAAGATGTCTGCAACTCATTGTCAGATCAGCGAGTGTGTGACCTGCACACGAGCTGAACGGGACGTTTCCGCTTACGACAACAAGGCGAGCAACGCGACGCCTGCAGCCGCGTTACGTGGTCTCGGACGCGAGCGCCACCCGGAATGATATGACGTGTGCATCCATGACATACAGTAATCCCTTAGCGGCTGTCATGGGCCAAGGATGCCTCTGCAAGCGCCACCGCCGCACCCCGACTCAGCATGAACTTTGAGATCTCACGAGTCCTCGCAGTCAGGTGGGACTGCGACGGCGCCGCTGAGTACCTGGTCGAGTGGGAAGGATTCCCGTCGTCGGAAGCAACCTGGGAACATGCAGTCTACATCCCTGAGGAACTTCTGCTCCGTGTAGCAGTCGCTGGGGAAGCGCTCCACATCGGTCGTTACGGGCCGCAAGGACGGCCTGGACCGCAGGTCATGAAACCGCCCACCTACAATCATCACGAGAGGTGGTGTGCCACCTGCCACCACCTCATGGCGCGACCCATGGAGCGACACTGTGTGACAAGACCTTCGGCTCGTGAACCAGCGCTGTCTAGCATCGCCGATAACACTGCTGAGGAAGTCGCGGGCGTCTCCGCCTAGAACATTGCCGACGTCAGCACTAATGCCGCTACCGTTGATGATGCGAGCGCCGCCGCCGCCGCGGCCGCCGAGTGCACAGCCTGCGACACTGCTGACTGAGAGAAATCTGAACCGCCTGATGAATCACAGATGGTCGCTGTAGACGGGCCGTCACCGTGCCTGACGCCCGCACAGCTGCCCGAGCCTGACGAGACGGATGGTACCGCAGCCTTGATGGAGAACATTCGGCGTAGTGTAATGCGGTTCCATGAATTCATCGAGGGCAGGACACCTAGCCCAACTGAATGAAGTGAAGTGAACCGGGCAGTGGTCGCCCGCTATATCCCCGGACTGAACTTTAGATGAATAATATAGTGACATGTATACTCCAGTGCGCGCCACATTCTGTGTATACTTTGTGAGTAGAGTAATAGGGTATCATGTTTAGGAATTATCGTATGTAACTAACATGGATCAGGGTCATGGATCCCCTCAATTACCCCTTAGACTATCCCGCGTAGGAACTGAGGTGGTGTATATAGTTTAATAGGGTGTTGTGAAAAATCGTTAATATTTACTGTGTCGTGATATCATAACTTTGCATTTCAAAAAGGCCGTAATAATCTAGTGGAGTTTAGGATTTCACTAGTGTGCAAAATCCAACCTGTATAGGCCTCGCAATGTGATGTAACGTAGTTCTGAATTAGTCATGTGTCTGGCCCGCGTTGAACGGAATGCAGTGTATGATTCACCCCGATGACTGTGATCGGAATGTTGTGGCTAATGTACCAACTTGCATCCGCTGTAGATAATATTCGGACAGCCGGTATGTGCCTTCTGCACGTGGCATATGTATGAGTAACCCTGAGTGACTACACGCGGCCATGCTGGCAGTAAGCGTGACCCATGACTTTCTACCAATAGCGGACGGGCGGTCGTATCCGCCCGCCAATCACGCCGCCGGGCACACAGCCGCGAGCCGGAGCCACCTGTCGGCTCGGAAGGTGATGTTTAGTTGTTCGTGGAGAGAGGGTTAATACACCGGACTGGAGACACGGTTCTCTCCGCGCATGCGTACCGACGCGAGGTAGTCTGTACGCGCTGGCTTAGGTGTTGGCGGACGCTTGCTAAATTGCCGCCAATACCCATCATATTTCGGCCTCGCGCTATTCGTTATAAATCTATATTAACGACAAGTCTTGCGCTTCTCTACCCCGGGCTAATTGCGGCTCGCGACGGTCCTATTAGACTATCACACGCCAGGGGTCAAGAACTACCTTACAACTTGGTGGTCCGTGACTCGGAAGTCATGCCATCCGCTGCCTGGTGACAACAACCTAGACACGCCGTTCAGTTATAACCCGAAATATAAAAAAAAATATAAATATTCGTATATAACCCAAAATTGTATGTCATTTTGAAACCTGACAGTGAGTGTGGAAACGTTTTGCAGAATGCCGAAGCGAAATAACCAGATGATAGCCGAAATAACCAGTGAAGTCCTGGTGTGCTCAGAATCGTATATAAATCAGACTATATTTTCTGATGCCTCAGTATGCACTTCGTCAGCATAGAATCATCACAAAATCGTGGGATCTACGGTTGGCAAAACGTCAACATGCAATCTTCTGAGGGAAAAAACGAAAGAGAACCACAATTGGTATCGCTTCTGGCATTCTTGCTATGATAAGCATGTCGACGTGTGAGTTGTGATATTCCTATACAACCCAAATTGGTATATAATGTTGAGACCTTACTTGGCTATGATAAGCACGCCGACATTTCAGTTGAGATATTCGTATATAAACGAAAATAGTATGTGACTTTAAAAACTGACAATCAGTGTGCAAGGGTTTTCGATAATGCCGACGGGAAATAAACGGATGGAATATTATCGTCTTTTATCCATAATATAAAAACTAACTAAATATCCAATTTGCATCGCTTCTCGGCCCTTTGGCTCAGATCAAAGTGGTTGCAAGCGAGTTGTTCTTCTCGTAAAAATATATTTCATGTCATTTTGGAACCTGGCTATCAGCATGGAAGAGTTTTTGGTAATACCGCAGCGAAGTAACCACTTGCTACCTTCTAAAAATCAAAATGAATAAGATCTCCAGTTGGTATCGCTTCTCGGCCACTTGGCTAAGAACAATACGAAATCCTTGTGTGCTCAGAATCGTGTATAAATCAAAGTATATCTTTCTGATGCCTCAGCGATACGTCAATATGCAATCATCACGAAATGGTGGGAACCACGTTTGGCGAAACGTCAACATGCAATCTTCTAAAGAAAAACGAAAGAGAACCACAATTGGGATCGCTTCTCGGCCTTCAGACTATCATAAGAATGTGACGTGTGAGTTGAGATAATCGTATATGGCGCAAAATTTTATATAATTTTGAAACTTGACGATCAGTGTGGAAGAGTTTTCGATAATGACGACGCGAAATAAACAGATGTTAAATAATTATTTTGTATCTATAGTAATACAAAACAATCATTAGATCTCCAATTTGCATCGCTTCTCGGCCTTTTGGATGAGATCAAAGTGGTTCCATGCGAGTTGTTATTCCCGTAAGAATATATTTCATGTCATTTGGAATCTGTCCATGAGCATAGTAGAGTTTATGGTAATACCGGAGCGAAGTGACCATGTGGTAGCATCTAAAATACAACAGGAATGAGATCTCCAACTGGTATCGCTTCTCGGCCACTTGGTTAAAAACAATATGAAATCCTTGTGTGCTCAGAATCGTATATAAATCAGAGCATATATTTATCATGCCCAGCGATCCGTCAACATGCAATGAGGACAACATCGTGGGAACCACGATTGGCGAAACGTCAACATGCAATCTTCTTTTTTTTTAAACGAAACCGAACCACAATTGGTATCGCTTCTCGTCCTTCTGGCTGTAATAAGCATGTCGACGTGGGAGTTGAGATATTCGTATATAACCCAAATTGTATATAATGTTGAAACCTGACAATCAGTGTTGAATAATTTTCGATAATACTGATGGGAAATAAGCAGATGGTAAAGAATCGCTTTGTATCCATAATGAAGAACTAATTACAACTCAAATTTGATCGCCTCTCAGCCTTTTGGTTAAAATTAAAGTGGCTACATGCGAGTTGATATTTTCCTACAAGTAGATTTCATGTCATTTTGAAACCTGTTCATCAGCATCGAAGAGTTTATGGTAATATCGAAGCGAAGTGACAACGTGGTAACTTTATCTTTATAAAGCCTAAGTGATACGTCAACACGTAATCAACACAAAATCGAGCGAACCCCAATTGACGAAACCTCAACATGCAACCTTCTAAAAAAGGAAAGAAAACCGCAATTGGTATCGCTTCTCGGCCTTCTGGTGATGATAAGCAAATCCACACTTAAGTTGAGATATTTGTGTATGACACAAAATTAGATGTCATTTTGAAACGTGACGATCAGGGTGAAAGTGTTTCCGATAATGCCGAAGCGAAGTAACCCAGATGGTAAATTGCATAATACAAAAAACGAATTAGATCCCCAACTGTCATCCCTTCTCGGTCTTTTGGCTAAGATATCAATGTGGTTGCATGCGAGTTGATTTTCTCGTAAGAATTTATTTCACGTAATTTTGAAACCTGGCCCTCAGCATGAAAATGTTTCTGATAATGCCGAACCGAAATGACCACTTCGTAATGTTCAAAAATAATTTCAGGATTTCAAATTGCAGAGGACCTGAAACTGAATGCATTTTGGGAACTGATTTTTTTTTAAAGTTTGGAGCAAAATTATATTTTTCGAGAAAAGCCCTCTGCATCGAAGGAAACATGATTCCACTGACACCAAACAGGCAAACCAGGCAGCAGGCGAGCTCACTAGTCCGAGTCAAGGCAGGAATCCACCTTCCCGACAACACTGAAGTGGAATGCCAAGTCTTCATCAACCGTGTCCATCTAGTCGACCAAAATTGTCATGTACGCTCGCTGGATAATATCCTAATGATCTCTGAGGAACCTGATTTATTCATAGCGGAAGTAGTCGCAAAACCTGTTCAGCATCCGCGCCTACCAGTCGGAATCGCCAATGCCACGACACGAGTTTTCTCCTTGAATCCAGAGCAGGTGATGGCATTCGTTGAGACTATGAACGACTCTGACCTCGAAAAACTGATCGGCATGACACAAGATATTGAACTGACGCCGCCGACCGCACCCTCCAGGCCGCTCGATCAAGCCAAACTTGCTCATCTGACTGGCATTGACAAAGACAAACTAGAAGAGATGTCACTTGTTAACACTGACCTATTTGCGGAGACTGACGCAGAGCTTTGCACGACTGATGTTCTGCAAATGGACATTGACACTGGAGATAGGCCACCGATCCGACAAGCTCTTTAGAACACGCCATTCTCTCAGGGAAAATATGTAGCAGATCAAATAACGGCAATGCCAGATGCAGGAATTATTCAAGAACCAGACAGTCCCGGTGAGGTCCCGATAGTAATTGTTCGCAAAGAAGACGAAAGTAACCGTTTCGCCATTGACTTTAGAAAATTAAATAATGCAACCAATAAAAATAGCTACATACTCCCGCTAATTGAGAACAGCCTAACCTGTTTGGGTGGTGCGAAATTATTTTCGTCTTTGGATATGAAAGCTGGTGATTGGCAAATTCCGATGGCGGAGGCGAGCATCCCAAAAACAGCATTCCCGTGTTTTCTAGGCCTGTGGACCTTTCATAAAATACCATTTGACATTTGTAATGCGCCATTGAAATTCCCTTAGGTGATGAACAAAGTGTTGTCCGGAATTCAAAACCAGTTTGCAATGGCCTACATTGATGACCTAACACTATACTCCAAAACGTTTGAGGAACATTTGGCCCATCTTGAAGAAGTTGTCCCGCAAACTACGAAAAGCGAAATTGAAATTAAAACTTTCGAAAGGTGACTTCTTGAAACAAAAAGTGCATTACTTTGGATACATAGTGTCAGGTTCTGGCATCCAGCCAAACACTGAGAAGGTTGAAGCGATTCAACATATGGCAGCCCCGACCAACGTCAAGGTAGTCCGCTCATTTATCGGTATGTGTTCACACTACCGTCGCTTCATTCGCAACTTCAGTCAAATCTCAGCGCCACAAATAAACCTCACTGAGAAGCATGCCAATGAGATTGGACCGACGAGTGTGAACGTGCTTTCGAAACCCTGAAACATAAGTTAACCTCTGCGCCCGTATTGGCATATCCAGACATCACGACACAATACAAGCTGTACACGGACGCCTCCCAAAGTGCGATTGGAGCCTTGTTAGTGCAAACCCACGGAGACGACGAGCAGTAGTACAATTTCTGTCAAAACAACTAAACGAAACACACCGTAGATGGCCAGTATTTCAGAAGGAGGCCAATGCATGTTTTTGTTCTGTCTAAAAATTAAGACAGTATTTGTAAATATCGAAGTTCACAATTATGAATGATCACCATCCGCTCACCTTCTTGAACCCGCTAGAAATGAAAAATTACATGTTGAGGAGACGGGCTATCATGCTCGCAGAGCACATCAGTGAAGTAATTATATTAAAGGAAGCAAAAATGTCGCTGTAGACCATCTCAATAGAATGCAAGAATCCGATGAAGCTGTGAATGTTCTCGAATCAGACCATGTCCCCATGGGTGATCTCCGCCAAACCGAATTCAGAAAACCGAACAGAGATGAGCAGAGAGTAAAAGTTCAAAGTCGTGTTAGTGAAGTGGGAGAACATTGAGAAACGTCAAAATGCAGATGAGGTCCTAGCAAATATTGGAAAAATCATGAATGACAAAAATAACATAGATTATCGAGACATCGTCTTGTATTACAAGAAATTGGATAAACTCATCTACAAAATTAGCGATGGACCTCGCGGTGCACCATTTCCAAGCTGACAAGTTTGCGTGCCCACATATTGAAGTAGAAAGTGTTGAAGGAGATGCCAGAAAGTTTATTCGCAGGACACAAGGGACCCACAAAAACTTACGAAAAACTTAAGTTTAGATATTACTGGAATGGAATGTGGAGAGACATTATGGCTTATCTCAAAGCTTGCGTGCCTTGCACAGGACGCAGAGCCAAACAGCTCCAGCACCCATGCAGGAGATGCCAGTACATCACTATGCATTTGAAATTATCGCTATCGACACATGTGGACCATTCCCGGAAACGCAAAAAGTTAGCCGCTAAATCACCACGATCATCGACTTGTTTTCCTCTTGGCCTGAAAGTGTTTGCACTGAACGAAAGGATTCTCATACCGTCGCAAAAATACTTATGGAGAAATTATTCCACGCCACTCATGTCCACGCGTACTTCTTTCAGAATTAGGAACAACATTCAGAAATGCTATTGTAGACGAGTTGGAAACATGTTTGAATATTCTCCATATCACCACCAATGCGTTTAGATTGCAAATTAACGGCCGTTGCGAACGCTACCGTCTATGCCAAAACGACATATTAGCAAAAACAATCAACGAAAACCCAGACGTTTGGGACACAAAAATTCCCGCCACTCTTGCACGATTTGCTCCAGCCAAAAGTGAGATATTATGGATAGGACTATGTCCGAAAAATGCTGTCCGATTTGCATGAAGCTTACAGCCACGTAACGACGCACATCGTAGAGCACCATGAGAGGAACCGAGAATACGAAGACCGCGAAGCCAAGCTGCGAAATTTCAAAATTGGAGATGCCGTATATTATTTTGACACAACGGTACACCCTGGTACATCACCAAAATTATCGCTGCCCTTGAAACCATGCTTTGGGATTACCAAGCAGACTAGCCCAGTAAATTACGTGATCAGAAATCATACACCGGTAAGAACCGACTGGTAAATGCCGAGAAATTACGGCTAGCCGACAATAACACAGCCTGGGAAACTACTGAGAATGAAAACGAGTCCGTGAACCAGAAATATTTAGAGAAAACGTCAAAAGTAGTTGGTACCACCCCTTAGCGAGTACAGCCTTCTAGGTCAGAGAAACGGGCCGAGACCGACCCGAGCTACAATCCAAGTGAGGATTGGCCCATGGACGTCTGTAGCCCACCAAGAAAAAGCCTGATAAATCTGTTGAGTTAGCAGAGTGCATACCTGGTTCAGTAGAACCACGGCCGGCCGAGTCTAACCTGCCGGAAAGAACACGTCTCACGCAGTCAGCGGATGTAGCTGAGCCCTCACCAGTACCAAGTGATTCCGAGACAGACATTCCTGTGTCTGAATCAGTTCGGAGAAACAAAAGGCCGTTCACGTCGACCAGTGAGTCAGACGACGATGCTCTACATTCGGAATTAGTTGAAGGAAACAAATGACCACTCCACTCTTCTAGTGATTTGGAGGACAATTTACGTGCCGGACGTGGACTCTGTCGAGGATGTGCTCAAACAGTTGCGCGTCAGTCGCTCTTATGCGACGCTGATGCGTCAGGTGATGGTGAGCGGCAACCTGAGGTGGTCCCGTGACGTGTACGTCGAGCACGTGACAGGGCGCCGCCAGTACCAGCAACCCGCGGCCGTACGTCACGACCGCGGATAGGCACGGTGTTGCGCCATATCATGCTGGGCCCTGGATGGAGGGGCGAGGGGCTCTCGATGGTTTCGCCATGGGAGTTCCTTGTCCTTCCCCAGGTATCTTGTTGTATCGTAGTCTGATGAGCTGGAAGTTCGACTACGCGTGCTTTATATACGATGGCACGTGTGCTACTACAAAACGAACGCTTGACCCAGTACATTATGCTGCGGTTCGAATAATTGCAGGGGCATTTCGCACTTCTTCCATGGTTAGCGTGCTAGTAGATGCGCATGAGCCTCCACTGTCTATGAAACGCGACATGTTGGGTCTTCGATACGCCTGGAAAATGCTACAGGTCCCGACACACCCATCATATCCGGCGTTTTTTTATCATGATATGCATGCGGTCCTTCGTTATCATATTGGGAGAGGAAGGCTTTACGGTGTGCGAGTGAGGACGCTCTTGGGACGAATGGAAATACGACTGCAAGGAATTCGGCAATATGAAGAAATGTATACTCCTCCGTGGGAGCTGATCTCCCCCCCCCCATATCGATATTTCCCTCGCTGACATGAGACAGCGAGATGTCACAAAAGAGGAGCTACACTTACACTCGTCAGAACATATATCCACAACATATCATAATTACATCATCACCTACACGGATGGCTCGAAGATAAACACCGGAGTAGGAGGTGCCTTCGTGAGAGGATCCGTCGCACGACGATTCTCCCTGCTGCCATGCGCCATGGTCTTCACTGCCGAATTGATCGCCATCAACAAAGCACTGGCATACATGGAGGTTGGTGAAGAGGTTTTACATGCTATCCTGACTGTCTCTCTCAGCAGTCTCTTGGTATTGCGTAGTTTTGCGCATTGCGCATTGCGCATTGCGTACCCAAAACGTCATTGTACGAGACATTTTATTGCAACTCACTTCGCTCCATCGTATGGGAAAGCAGGTCTCACTTTGCTGGATTCCAGCACATTTAGGAATCCGTGGAAAGGAGCTGGCAGATCATGCTGCAGGGCGTGCGGCAGACGCGCCATGTCGTCGTGCGGTTCCACTTCCTGCTAGTGACCACTACCCAACTATATTATCATTTCTTTTCAGAGAGTGGTAGGAAATCTAGGACCGAACAGAACTAAACAAATTTAAGCGAATCAAACCACAATTGGCGCTGCGGCCCTCGTCATTAAGTCGAACTAGAATGGACGAAGTGGCCATTTGTCGTCCCAGAATTCGTCACACGCAACGCAACACATAGATAATTACTGTGCGGGCACGACAGGCCGGAATTTGTGAAGTGTAATGTCGCCCTGACTGTGCATCATGTGCTGGTGGTGTGCCCAGCACATGCAGAAGAACGCAGGTGGCACTTCGGATATGATGCGAATATTCTGGTATTCGTGGACTTACTGGGAAACGATTCCAGATTTATAGATAACAGGGCAGGTTTGAGCTTTGCGGAAATACAATTTCAAATGATATATGCACCTGCCTAGGTGATATCTTACTCCCACGGACGTCTTTTATTTAAACGTGACAATCTGACGCGTGTCTAAGCGAGTTTGTTATGGGTGCAATATAACCCGCACGGGTTGAGGCACCCAAAACCCCAACAATAATCATCATCATAAGCCTAAATAACCGGCAACCATTCAACGAGAGCTCGTCCTTGCGGGAGGGCAGCCACTGCACAGGTGCGGAGGCTGGTGGGAATTCTGCTTTAGAGATTCATGCTGGACTCATGACTTACGTATAGTACAATATATGGGTAGTAATGTAGGATGGCCTGTAACGGCATTGTTTAAAAAAAAACATTAATGTGAAATTGAAGGAAGAAATCGAAGAAATTCAAGGAAAAATTTGACATTATTTACGTGAAATTTGTCGTTACAGGCCATCCAACATTACTTTCGAACTGTCTGTCATTCAGCAACACTTGGGTAGTCCCTTTCTACAGTGTTCATTTCGCCCTGCCTGAGGTATGTAAGACTTCCTTTTATTCAAAATTAGCTCACTACAATCAATGCATTGAGGATTGACATGCACCCAGAAATGCCATCGATTAATATGCTTTCTTCTAACGTAATCTGGCGAAGTGCACATTCCGCACTAGGGCGTCATATCTGTCTAATTTCGACCAAGTACCGGAAAAAAATTATATGCGTCCGGCCTAGATTCTATGGGTCTGTTCCCGTCGCTCCACTAACCTTCCCAAACCTCCACTGGTCATTCCCATCGCAAATGCAGTGGATATTTTTCCTCCACTAACCTCCACCAGTGGAGCAAAAGCTCCACCTGCCCAAGAGCGTCCAACTGTGATTTTCCAGTTGAGCTCAATCACGGCGCACTTGCTCCATAAATTTGCACGTAAACAACGTCCTCCATCATGTGAATCTAATCTGCATGCATCAACTGAATACCAGGATTATCCTTCGCAAAGGAAATATGAAATTACTACAACTATGAATAACAATCGAAGTAGCGCGTGCAGACCAGAAAAACATCCTTTTTGTGGCCTTTGATCTAAGTCATTCGGCCTAAGGGGAAGATGTTACTTTACCGGCTGGATCCGCTGCAATCCCCGTGCCCAGAAGTACTGCCGTTCTCCCGGCGTGGACGAGCCCGATCGACGAGCCCGATCCCTCTCGAGCCCGATCGACGAGGTCGAGGAAATTGAGATTGAGAAAAGTCAGCATCGGGTGGATAAGCGCCTCATGGCCTAGGGAGCCCGGCGGAGCCACACCAGATTATATGTTCTACGCTCAGAAAGCAGGCAGTAACCACACGCAAAACAGGGAGAGACGATGCCTTGTGCTCAACCGAGAGGAATGAGAGATTGCCTGGTTCATCCCATAGGCGAAAAGAACATCTGTGCTCCCCGCAATCCCTGGGGACACATACATTGCCAGAAGTAAGGACAAGTTTGGGAATTTGTAGTACAAGGCACACTATGTACATTGTGTGGTCATATGCACAAACATTTGAAGAGCAATTTGGACAATTTACGGTACAGCGCCACACGCCTCTTTTTTGTCGCGGAATTCACACCGCTGTCAGCTGATTTCTCCACAAAGCTCCACCGGTGTTTCCCATGGACAAGTCTCAACTAGCCTCAATTAACCTCCACTGAGTTCCTTCTGGTGGAGCCACGGGAACAGACCGTATGTGACGTCACGAGGATTCTACCTCGTCCCGCCGGGTGGCTCCGAATACACCCTTCGTTGAGTTCTTGTTCCCCAGATAAAAACAGATAAAATTTCACATCTTCCACCATCGTTCATGACGCCAGAGGTAGTCCTGGGCCCTGTTCACGGAGCTTGCGGCTGTCTGCGTTTGCTGCGGCTCTCGCGGTCAAAGGGGTGGAGCTTAGACGTGACCAATCAGCAGTGAGCAGGATTACGTCACGTTGTCTGCGGCCGCCGCGGTTCCTGCGGTCGCTGTACCACCAACCGCAGCGGCCGCAAGATTGAGAAGGCTCATCTTGGCATAAAGACATAAAGACATAAAAGATCAGTGCAACTATGAGCCACAAGAGCCCTTCTTGGTTGCACTCTGTACACTGAACCAGTTGTCCACCAAATGTGTTGATCAACTCTCCCTGGAGTACAGAAAAACAAGCCCCCTATTCTTATAATGATTGTCTATGCTGTTCTTAAACATGTTCAGTGTGTTGCTACTGACAATGGTTTCTGGCAGCTGGTTCCAGTGTTCTACTATCCTGTTGGTGAAAGGACAAACCTTGTCCTGCTGTGATTAACTTTAATTTTGAATTGATGACCTCTAATTGCATCATTTCTGTTAAATTCAAACAGTTCCCTAAGATAACCCTGTTCTTGACCATGAACAAATTTAAAGACCTCGATGAGATCTCCTCTCAGCCTTCTATATCTAAGTGAAAACATATTCAATTTCTTCAATCTTTCCTCATATGCCAGGTTGCCCATACCATTCACCATTTTTGTTGCCCTCTTTTGTACTCTCTCTAAAAGCCAACAATCTTTTTCATAACTAGAGGACCAAGCTTGGACACAATATTCCAGATGTGGCCTAACATATGAACAATAAAGCTTCCTGATGACTTCCTCACTTTTTATGATACATTCCTATTTATTGCCCCAAGCATTCTTAGTGCCTTCTTCCTGTCTTCTTTGGTCTGTTCTGATGCCCCCAATTTTGTGTTCAAAATAACACTTAAGTCCTTCTCCTGCTGAATAACAGATAGTATTTGGCCACCCATCAAGTATGGAGCCTTGATATGCTGCCTACCTACATGCATGATTTTGCACTTATCAAAATTAAATTTCATTTGCCATTTTTCGGACCACTTCACAAGCTCGTCTAAGTCTTTCTGCAGCAAGACCTGCTCATTGTGCCCTGTTATTACCCTAAAGACCTTCAAATCATCTGCAATTTTCAAAACCTTACTGCTTAGGCCACTTTCAATGTTATTTACAAACATAATGAACAACAGTGTTCCCAGTACTGACCACTGGGGGACTCCACTAAGAACACTTTGCCATGATGATTTTGTACCATTTAGCATCACTCTCTGCTGTGTATCTGAAAGCCACAACCCGATCCATTTTAGGATGTTACCCACAATACCATGGGCCTGAAGCTGCATCATTAACCGTTTATGAGGTACCTTGTCAAAGGCCTTGCTAAAGTCAAGATATGCTACATCAACCTGATTTCCCTTATCAAATTGTTCTGTAGCAAAATTAAAAAAGTCCAAGAGATTTGTGAGACACGATCGCCCTTTTCTAAACCCATGTTGAGTATCTTGAATCACTCTGTTTCCTTCCAGAAAACTAACTATTTTATCCTTGATAATTGATTCAAGTACCTTGCAGACTAGTGATGTGAGGCTTACTGGCCTATAGTTTTCAACTTTTCCTCTTTCTCTTTTCTTGAAAATAGGAACTACATTTGCCCTTTTCCAATCGGTTGGAATTTCATTTTGTGAAACTGATCTACAAAATATTACACTGAGTGGAATTGCCAATTCTTTTTCAGCTTACCGCAATACCCTAGCATAAATTCCATCAGGTCCTGCTGCCTTGTTTGGCTTCATTTTCCTGACATAATTCAAAACAACATCACTGTCAATGAAATCAACATCATGTAACTGATCACCTGTCGCTGAGCTGTGGTTCACAGTTGGTAGATTAGTCACATCCTCCAATGTAAACACTGATTTAAACTGCTTGCTCAATTCCTCAACCATCTCACCATCCTCACTCAATATAATCCCATTTACTTCCAGTGGACCAATTGTGCTTGAAACTTTACTTAGCTTGTAGAAACTAAAGAACTTTTTACTGTCCCCATTACAGTTCCTAGCCAAATCCAATTCTTTTGCGCGCTTTGCTGCTCTGGTTTTCTGTTTCACAGCGTCTCTAGCTTTTAGATACAACCTTAGATTTACTATATTTGAAGCTTCCTTAAATACTCTAAATGCATCTTTCTTAGCCTTACTTGCTTTTGTCAAATCTGGTGTAAGCCATGCTGGCTTTCCCACTCTTCTTTTGCGCCTTTGCTTTTGGGGGACATGTCTAATCTGAATTTCCCTCAAGTAAGATTTGAACTTTTCCCACATTTCACAGGCATTTAAATCGGAGAACTCTTCTTCCCATTTTATGGCACTTAAAGCCGCTCTCATGCAGTCAAAGTCTGCCCTGTTAAAATTTGGAACCTTTGCCAAATTATCCTTGATTGTCCCTGCTACATGTGCCTTGAATCTCACTATGTTATGGTCACTTCTTCCCAGAGTTTCTCCCACAGTCAAGTCTTGAACTAAATCACTTAAATACCGAGAAGACAAGGTCCAAGAATGAGCCCTGCCTAGTTGGTTTCGTTACAAACTGGTGCAAGAACAGGTCCTCTTCAAGGCATTTCCTAAACAGTTTACATGCTGGGGAGCCAACACCAACATTTTCATATCCTTTTAGATTACAGTCACCAAGAATAAGGCATTTCTTCCGAAAGTTTCTACTGATTTCCTCACAAATCACCTTATCAAGCTCCAGTTGCTGAGAATGTGGCAAGGTTCCTGATCGGTACTAAGCTCCTATTCTCAGTTTATTGCTGTTGCCTTTTCCCACATAAACATCAAGCCAAATGGACTCCACAGACACAGTTTTTACCCCATCTGCTACTTTTTGAGAACTGAATAAGCTATTCATATAGAGCATTACACCACCCCCTTTCACTGCTGGACCCCTATTGCATGAAAACATATTGTATCCCTGGATCTCATAGTCCTGCAAGTTATCCCCAAAATACCCCTCACTGACCCATGCCTCAGTAATGCAAACAAAATCTGGCTCCTCATCAGCAACATAAAACTTCAACTCGTCAAATTTGGATCGAATACTCTGAGCATTAAGCATCATACACTTAAGAAACGTTCCATAACCATTTTTGGTTTTTCATGCTGAGTAGCTCTATCATTTCTGGATGAGCTACCACTCTGCCCCCTTGATCTACTGCCATCCATATTTGCTGACTGTGCGGTTCTATTGCCTATGCTGTCACTATTGGCATATTCATGAGATGGTAATGCCACTTCTTCCTTCCCCACCCCATTATCTAGTTTCCCTGAAGGACATGTTCATACACTTTACTTAACACTTGCACCCCCTTCTCGGAGAAGTGCAGGCCATCCCGCATTGGCGCATAATTACGCCATTGGCGCAATGGTGCGTAATTATGCGCTGTTGAAAGGTGGGTTCGTAGTTCACTGTGATATGTATGATTTTGTGCAGGGCACCAAGTAGTGGAATTTTCTGGTGTCATGCAAAAAATGTAGGTGGTGCTTTTCCATGGCATTGTGGTTTCTGGTGGTGCTTTTCCATGCATCTGTATAGGCACCAATATTAAGTGTGAAAGCTAGGTGTTGTTCAGCCATTTCTATATGTGGCACTGAAGCACCAACTGTTATTGGAACTGCACCCACGGAGCAGTGTCAGGATTAGTAAAACAGCTGTTTCTGGATGTTTGGCGTCCAGAATATTAATAAAGAAGATAGAATCAAGAAAGAAAATATTCTTTCACTTTTCTCATCTGTATGTTGAATCGTGGGTAGTATTTTGTTTTAAGGTATTCAAGAAGCAAGGTTTGCAAACATTTTACCTCCATAAAGCAAGCAAAGGGGTAGATTATGCAGTAAATTTGTTCTTCAAGGTAATTTTTAAGTCCTCGAATATTTCCAATGCAATGCTTGTGAACGTAGTTGATATGTGACCACTCATTTTCTCTGCAAGTGCTTGCCTTTCAGTTGGCAGGCAAAATAACACCCAAAATAGGGCATTGAATTGGGTAATATAACATGGCATATGCCCCATTTTTTTTTTGTAATCTGACAACCCAACCTACCTAGCTGAACCTCTAGTGCTAGCCAACCTAGCTGAACCTCGCATATAAAAAATCAAACTGGAAAAATGTTACCTAGCCTGACCACCTGGACCTAGCTACCTAACCATAGAGGATGAGTAGTCTAGGTATAAGTTACCCATCTCACAATCAAAAGATTGTGGGTTTGAGTCTTGCCTGTTGCTACTCTTTGCCCAAGGACAATCAGTGTCAGAGATTGGTGATGCTACATAACTCAATGGTTGAAGTGTTGTAAAACCAATAACCAACTACCTAACCATGAATAAAAAAGCATCTCCATTTTTCAAAGAAGAAAGCATGTCCTAAATTACAAAACACTTGTACTGCTAACTAGCCAACCAACTAACATACATGCTTGCTTCATGGAGGTAAAATGTGTATAAAAATTTGTCTTGTGAATACCCTAAATAAAGCACAATAATAGCAATTAGGTTTGTTTAGGTTGGATTCTGTTCTTTTGAGTTCAAATATTGGAAAGAAATAATTTGTCCAAATTGTGGGTTTCCATAAAACTGAGATTTGGTTAGGTTATGTTATGTTATGTTATAGTTTACCTCATTTGGTATGCTATTTAATGCTTAAACCATAGCCATTTTTTGGTGCTTTTTGCTTGCCAACTGATAACTGAGCACTTGTAAAGGAAATGATCACAATGGTCACATCATCTTAAATGCATTCAGAAATGGAATTGGGAAAAATTGCCTTTTATCCCTGAAGTACAAATTTACAATGATATTTGATATCATAGTAAATCAGAGTAAACTGCTCTGTGACAGTGCTCAAAACTTGTCAGAAAGTATGCACTAAACTCCTGAAGTTGAGGGTTTGAATATAAAATATCTTCCTTGTTTGATTACAAATTATCTTCATCTCAACTACCATAATTAGAAAGTATGGCACTGATATCTCAGCACAAATTAGAAAGAAAGTGGACTAGACTGTTCAAGTTGACCTAGCAACCTCTTTCCCTGCCATTTATTTGGGGATTCACCTAAAAGCAAGGTACCTATTTTACTATATAATATCACTCCTCATCTTCAATATAGCAGATCATACTGACTCCTTTTGTCATGTAATAATATTACATGACCAAACATCACTACACCAGTAGGTTTTATGTGATTCACCATCAGTAGGCTTGAGTAGGTTAGACTAAATTAACCTAGGTTGGACAAAATCTTCGGGATGGTCAACAGATAAATGTGTCGGTCTCTGAATGATCACAGCACAACTGAGCACAGCAAAATAAGCAATGCAACCAAATAAGCAAGATAGCAGCATAGGCAAACTAGGTGCAAAGGAGAATGCACTGTTACTATGCAATTTGGATGGTATGATCATCTACTTGAAATTTGTCCATGGATTGCTCACTGGTGCCATTGCTTCTGCAGAGATATAAGAGAAGAGATATAACCAAGGAATAATTAAAACATGAACAGATTGTGCAGAAAAGGGTCCCAGGAAATGAAAAAGTCCACCCTGTTGTCTGGCGAGGGCTGTAAACACAGGTGTTGATATCTGAAAATGATTTGGCAGGACCCAATACATGCAGGCAATGGCAAGCCCAAATTGATTGGGGAGGAGGGGTACACTCCATAGTCACATGTTAGAAGTCTAACACGCGCACTGGAGGGGGCGGGGGCGAAATCCGCGCAACCCTCCGGTTTTTCGCAAATAACTGCAGATTTTACCGTTGGATATACGTGATTTTCAGTGTACCTGCTTAGAAATGAACGGCGCGTCGTTGAAAGGACGAAAAATGGAAATCGGCGGAAAAGTTTTCAAGTTACGGGCCGCTAAAGTCAAAAAATGTTATAGCGCCAGACCACAAAAATCGGCGCTGATGCGCTTCCAGTATGCTGACAAAAGGGAAGTGTTCTAGGCAACACTAGCGACTTGTTTGATGCATATTGATACGCTGTATAGTTTCAAGGTCATGTTAGGTCACCAAGGTCAAGTCAGGTCAAGTTCATGACAGGTTAATGGAACCAAACTTGATCAACTGGAATGTTGCCATAAATGCACTACTGGTTGGCATTTGTACTGTTTGTCATTGCGTTTCCATACTTTATTCATGTACTTCACTCCCTTCTTCACGAAGCCGATTGCTCCGAGCTGCCCGACGGAGGAGCCGGGCGGGCGGCCGGTTCCGGTAACTGGAATAGGTAACTGACCTGATAAAGTAGCGCTATATAGGTGACCTGAGGTCAAATGTTGGGTCTAGCATCTGAATTGCATCATTAGTAATCTCCAAAACATCATTGATGCCCATTTTTGAGCATTTAAACACAATCACAGCGATCCATAACGATGACAAGCCAAGCCACGCAAAACAGGAAAATTTTGCCAATCTGACCTCATTTGACCTTGAAGATATTGACCTAAGGTCACGAAAATTGCACACAATAGAGTTCACTACCGTACCCATCCACCCTGCGAATTTCGTTCCTCCAGCTTTACTAGGAGCCCAGATCTTAGGGGGGGGGCGGAATCCGACCCCCCTCCAGTGCGCGTAATTCTCAGAGGCCCTCCAGGGCGCGTGTTAAAT
Source organism: Ashinkailepas kermadecensis (assembly GCA_034440615.1). Classification (NCBI taxonomy): domain Eukaryota; kingdom Metazoa; phylum Arthropoda; class Thecostraca; family Neolepadidae; genus Ashinkailepas; species Ashinkailepas kermadecensis. The sequence goes on from JAOTOM010002208.1 coordinate 27,225, forward strand.
GGTTAGGAGCAAAATCATCATCCAGGGGCACTGGGCCCTCAAAAGTATACAAAACAATACCCCTGGCTGTGAAGGAAAGAGGACATGCCTCAGAGCTGGAATGGGCTGTCTGAACTGGAAATGGCTGTACATCGAACTATTCCTCAATAATAGAAGCACCAAAATAAAGCAAATATTAACCTGACAGACATAAAGCACAAACCTAAGTCATAAAGTTATCAGACTTAATGAGAGCCACAAGGGCCGATCCAGGTTAAGCCCGTGAAGGGAAGATACCATAACCCTGGCAAAAAGACACTCAGAGCCCAACCAGCACCACATCCCTAAATTCTACCTCACATATACAGTTCTATTCGCCCGATTCCGTGCAACACATGTGGCTTGAGTGCCCTACCAATAATTTTCAGACTCCATCCATGCCTCCTTTAAGGGGCCTGTATAGTTCACACCTACTTGGCATAAATCTCACCCCATCCACCACTACTTAGAACTGCAAATAAGATTTTCAAGTCTAAAAAGAATCATCCAAATATATTTTTAAGCCTAATATTATAGGTATTTGACAATTCATCTGCGTCGTCCACATATTTTCCTTTATAAATGTATGTCCTGCGCAAGATTTGACGCATGCTTTGACCGCGGCGGGCCGCGGCGGTGTTCGAGTGCGTCCCGCTACTGATGACGTTTCTGTGGTAGGCGTAGCCTATTTTGACCGCAGAGGCGCAGCGACCGCAGGCTCCGTGATATTTGTTTACATGTAACAAGCACGCCAGTTTCGGCAATATTCAACCCGGCCTGATTGAACCCTGAAACAGTGGAGTACATCTTGGGAAGATTAACTGTTAATTTGTGTAACAATTTTGGGAAGGTAGGTACCTACATATGACCTTGCCTCAACCATGGTTAAATATCATTCTGAAGAATGGAACAAAATATAGGATTGCGGCATTTTATAGACCTCTAGACCAGAATGAAAACATGGACAGGTTGATGCAGGAAGAGATAAGTAGGACAGAACTGTTGTGTTGGGGGATTTCAACATAGCAGGATTGAGAAGCAAAACTATAGGTCTAAGCAAATCAGGAATAAATTTCATGGCTTGTTTTGCTGAAAATGTATTCCTTCAAATGACATGAACCTCCAAGGAAAAATGAAATATTAGATCATGTGCTAACTAATGAGTAAAATTTGGGGCTTTCTTTAACTTTCAGCTGACACATACTGCCAAGGTTAGTGATTTGTAAAGAGGTGTACAGTGGGGAAAGTGACGTCACAGGAGTCAGGGAAGTGACGTCACAGGAGTCAGGGTCAGATCAATCAATCAATCATATATTGAGGTCTCCATAGGGTGTCAATATGTTAGGTTAGGTTTGGTTAGGTTTGGTTAGGTTTGGTTTAGTTAGGTTTGGTGGTAAATTTTTCTTAAAAGGTGTTTTAGATATTACTGGATTTTTTTTGCGGTTTACCATGTTTATGAATGTGATTCGGAAGATGCGATCATTCGTTTTCTCTGTAGATGCTTACATATCGGTTAATCTTAGCGATAATATCTATAATGTGCCATATATGCCACATCGCTGTTCTTTGTTGCATAATTTATCCATCCCTCCCCTGGCACTTCTCAGACGTGATTAAAGGGACACTTCACTTACTTCACACAGTTGATTCAACACTTTTTCACATCGAAAATGCTTCGTTTCCACCTCTGTCACATAGATGACACACCACTACTATCCCACTACAATGCCGAATAAAACTAAACATACAGCTCAGAGCCGGCTTCTGCTCGGTCTCGTCTCTCCTCACGATTTCCAACAAATAGTATGATAATTCGTAATTAAATCAGAAAACCTAACCCAACCTAACCTAACCTAACGTAACGTAATACAATCTACTCTTATCGAAACTAATATAAACTCATATATTATAATTTAAAAACACAAGCGTAATATTTATCGTGACGTCATCCGTACATCACGGCCTCGAGCCGTGCCCTGCTTAGTTTTTTCGGCGTTGTAGTAGAATAGTAGTGGTGTGTCATCTATGTGGCAAAGAGGCAGAAATTAAGCCTTCTTGATGTGAAAGTGTTGAATCAACTGCATGAAGTGTTGAATGTCCCTTTAATCACGTCTGAGAAGTGCCAGGTCATAAAGTCATAAAGTCATAAAGTATTAAGGCTTAATAAGAGCCACAGTGGCCCATCTGGGTTAAGCCTATCTAGAAAAGGTACTAGGAATGTACATACTCCCACCCCAATCAATCCCTTATCCCAAGTTCCTAGGAAGCTATATATCCCAGCCTATCTAGCACCACTCACTTGCTACCGCATAACTCCCTCAACAATCACAAGCTCCTCCCATCACACCCATCGTGCCACCATAGACAATCTCATCAGCATCACATCCCGAAGGAAGGTGCCGAATCAACTGCTAGGCACACCCCACACAAATTCATGAAGCATTCAGACTTAATAAGAAACTCACTTGCTATTGCATAATACACTCAACAATTACAAACTCCTCCCATCATACCGATTGTGCTACCATACACAATCTCATCAGTATCACATCCCGAAGAAAGGTGCTGAATCCACTGCTATGTACACCCTATATAAAGTTATATCCATCCCAGTTATATAATTTATCCATCCCAGGTGAGGGATGGATAAATTATGCAACAAAGAACAGTGGTGTGGCATATATGGCGCATTATAGATGTTATCGCTAAGATTAACCGAGACGTAAGCATTTACAGAGGAATCGAATGATCGCATCTTCCGAATCACGTTCATAAACATAGTATTCTGCCAAAAAAATCCAAAGATTCTCAAAACACCTTTTAAGACAAAAATGACAGTTTGGTTAGGTTTGGTTTGATTAGGTTAGTGCCCGTCGACACCCGACTCCTGTGACGTCACTTCCCTGATTCCTGTGATGTCACTTTCCCCACTGTACACCTCTTTACAAATCACTAACCTTGGCAGTATGTTGCGCCCTAAAGCCCTAATAACTAACTAACTAACTTGGCAGTATGTGTAGGCTGAAAGGTAAAGATTACCAAATTTTGTACAAAATTGGAACATATGATTTAATAGTGGTAACATTAGGATATAATAGTGGACCTTTGGTAATAGTGATCACAACATTATACACTTCTCATTGTATGTTGGAAGTGTACAAACCAATAAAACATTGATCCCAGATTTTGCTAAAGGGAATAACAATGAGTCCAGGATCTTCCTGAATTAAATTAATTTGGGAGACTTATTGAAGGGCTTAGATGCTTATGAAATGTGGGGAATGATAAAAGATCAACTATTTCAAGGTCAGGATTGGTTCATTCCCAATAGGCAAATTAGATTAACCAGGGTTAAGCACCATTCATGGCTGACCAGGGAAGTAAAGCATTTACTAGAGTCAAAGAAACAGGAATTCAAAAAACTAAAAGATGCTTACTTTGAGGTAAACCATGAATCATAAAATAGCTAGAAATAAAGTGACAAGTCATGTTAGGGCATCTAAAAGACCGGCTGAAACTCAAATTAGCTCGAGAATGTTCAGCATGTAGTGCTAAGAGATTCTTTAGCTTCTACAAATTCAAGGCTAAAAGTGTAGTGTAGGACCACCGGCCATAGATGTGGAAGTAGTGGTCGATGATTGTGATATTGTGGAATCCCTAAGCAACAGGTTGGGAATTAAGGCACTTCTTAAGATATTTTAACTCTGAAAACATTTTTGCACTCCAGGTTCATACTGGATAGGATGGGCTTCACATGTACTCCGACACAAATGTGGGAACATAAAGTCATACAAAGATATCAATGAAAACAAACACAGAACGACACCCAAAACACACTGGTTATGCACTTACTGTCACCACTCAAACTAACCACTTTTTGTGGCAGTCCGCATCCGGACCCCAGCTTCACACTCTCCATGAATCTCAACCACCGGAATTGCAGACTACAACATGGCAACAGCAACTTGCAAGATGATGAGCATCCACACTGAGTACACTGTTCTCCCGCTCTGGAGCCGCATCATGGAAAACCTGTGTTCCACCTGAAAACCTGTGATAAAGTTCCACATGTAAGTATAATTTATCAACTACAGCAACATAGGATTGTTGGAAAGGTTCTAGGTTGGATTGCAGAATGGTTGAGGAGAATGAAACAAAGGGTAGTGTTAAATGGATGTAAATCTGATAGGAAGGATGTTATGAGTGGAGTACCACAGGGCTCTGTTCTAGGGCCACTTCTCTTTATCGTCTTTGTGAATAGTCTTTGAGGTAGGGCTGAGGAATAGCATTCAAATTTGCTGATGACATGAAGTTGGGAGGAGTGGCAACAGTAGTGACCACCCTAGTAATATTAAACTAGACTTGGAGGACATAAAAAGTGGGGTAAATTTTTGATAAAAGTTGTTTTTGGGAATTTTGGGAATACTTTTTCAGAATATGATGTTCATGAACATGACTAAAAAAATGTGACCACTCATTTTTGGTGCTGATGCTTACTTTTCAATTTGGACGACAACGTCACATTGGTATGGTGTAATGATGTCATAGGTATGGCACTGAAGCTTTGACTGGCTGATGCTACAAATGGTTCACATACCTTAATGAGTTGGTCAAAGTAGCTTTACCTAACCTAACCCAACCTAACCTAACCTGCTTACCTCTTGGTTTATTATAGCTATAATTTATATAATGCACCATCAGGTTAGGTTAGGTTAAGCTACTTTGACCATCTCATTAAGGTATGTGAACCATTTGTAGCATTAGCAAGTTGAAGCCTCTGTGCCATACCTACTTCAACACACAGTACCGATGTGATGTCATTGTTCAAATTGAAAAGTAAGCACCAACACCAAAAATGAGTGGTTGCATCTTCTTAATCACCTTCATAAACATCATGTTCTGAAAAACAAATCCCAAAAATCCCAAATTTGCTCCCAAACAAACAAAAATTTGCCAAAAGTTGCTGATCAATGGCAGATGTCTTTCAACTATAATAAGTATAAGGTTATGCATCTGGGGTCTGCAGGTGGACCTTTCAGATATACAATGGGAGGGAGGGAACTGGATGTTATTGAAGAGGAAAGGGACTTCTGTGTGTTGGTTAAAAAAACCTTAGGTCAGAAAAACAGTGTTTCTCAGCTAGGAACAGAGCCCTCAGAGTGCTGGGACTCATTAATACAAGTGTGAGATATAAGAGCAAGGAAGTCATGAAAAAAAACTGTACTTGCATATGTGTGACCCCATTTGGAGTGTTCTGTACAAGCATGGGGCCCCTACCTAGAAAAAGATATAGAAATGTTAGAAAGCGTAGCACAAAGCAACTAGACTCACGCAAGTGTAGAATATTAAGGGGGGACATGATTGAAAGGTACACAATTGTGAAAGGACTAGATCAGGTCAATTTGAATGATGCTCTTCAGTTTAGAGTATCACATTGGGGTCATCAATTCACGTTAGACAAGTTGAGGTGTAGGGCAGTTAAGGCACAACAGGTCTTCAGTCAATGGGTTGTTGAGCAGTGGAATAGGCTGCCTGCTGATGTTGTAGGGAGTTCCTCATTGAATGTATTTAAAAGTAGGGTGGACACATTTTTTAGACAGTCGAATCTTGTGTTTGAGTCCTGATTTGTGGTGGATGGGTGAGATTTGTGCTAGGTGGGTGTGCACGGCACAGACCCCTTTAAGCGGGCATGGATGCGGTTTAAAGTTGTTGGTAGGGCATTCAATCACATGTGTTGAGGGAGTTAGGGGAATAGGGCTGGATAGCTAGGGTAGATAGGCATTGAAAGATGTGTGGGATGTTGGTGGATGGTTTCTTTAGGATGGTTGGTTGGTTATTGGTTTTACGACACATCGACCGTTGAGTCATATAGCGTCGCCAATCTCTCACGCCGATTGGTCGCGGGCGAAGAGTAGCGACAGGTGAGACTCGAACCCACAATCTTTTGATTGTGAGACGAGCATCTTACCCCTAGACCACTCGTCCCCTTTTCTTTAGGATGTGGTGATGGTTGTGGTGGGTCTTTTTACCGGGCTTATGGTATCTTCCATTTACAGACTTAACTGGATGGGCCCTTGTGGCTCTTATTAAGGCTAAACACTTTGTCATTATGACTTTATGAACCAACAATGTTTATGCACAAACCACTAAGCATTGTCTGTTTCCGCTGACCCCATGCTTCATCCAGCTAACTCACTCAATTGTTTTGCTTTTTTGTTTGTTCTGTTTGGATGCATTTTGCATATTACTGTAGGCACTTAAGATAGGTATTCATGAGACAAGTGTTCCATGCCATTTATGCCCATGAAGCATACAATGGTGTTAAGTTTGGTTATGTTTGGTTTGAATGGTTATTTTTCAGTATTATTGCACTTTCAGGTTTCCATGAGATATCTTTTACATACAATTCTCCTCCATTAAGTAAACAAAGGTGCTAAGATCGGTTAGGTTGGGCTGGGCTTTTCTTTTCAGTTTGATAAATGTTCACCTTTTAAAAAAATAACTCAATAAGCTATCTTAAAAATAGACTAGGATAGATTAGGTTGGGTTAGGTTTTTAAGCTGAATATAAAAATCAGTTGAAAGTGTGGTATTTTTACAGTTTAAGGTATGCACAAGGCAAGCTCTACACCTATTTTAACTCCATGAAGCAATCAAATGTGGGTTAGCTCAGGTTAGTCCTTGGTTGAAAGTTGAATCATGTTAAAAAAAAGAACTTGCAGGTTTTTTAAAAACTATATTTATTCTTCATCAGAAGCTGGTCAGGCCAGGTTTGGTTGTCAGTTTTTTGTTGTTGTTGGAACTTTGTCAGAAAAAGGTGTGAATTTGGGTTGTTTTTTTTTATTATCAAACAATTTCCTTTCTTGCATGAAACATCAGGCATAATTATTGCAGTTTGCCTTATATTGGGTGTTTCACAACACCTTTATGCACAATCATGGCTGATGGTGTGACTCACACTGTTTTGCTGGTAGGCTACAGGATTGGGAAATGCTCAAGTGGTGTGAGTGTTGAACCTGGGACCTTTGGTACCTGGAACCTCAATACTTTGACCACTTGGCTATCCCCACCCGAATTATTGCAGTTTAAGGTAACCACAAGATAAGTTTTACACACATTTTACCCCCATGAAGCATATAAATGGATTTGGTTAAGTTATGTTAGGTTAGGCTTTTGTTGTGAGTTAGACAAATTGTCAACATACTTTGGCTAGTTCAGGCTAACAGTTCAGGCTGGTTTCAGCTAGGTTCTTTAAGTGGCAAGTTTTTTTAGAACAAAAATGTTTCATACATCTTTCATCCATACAAATTCCAGTATATGGTAGACAGTAAATTTGTACTCTGAGGTAATGTTTGCATTATTTTTATATGCAATGCTTGTGAACATGGCTAGCATGATGTGGCTACTCATTTCCTCTCCAAATGCTTACTTTTAAGTTGGAAGGGACAATAACACTAAGAAGTTGCTTTGAGTTAGGAACTATTACATAAAAGAGAAAAAGGCAATGTAAACCTAACCTAGCTTGAATGCAAGAAATTGGTTGGGAACAAAAATTTGAAATAATTTTGCTGCAAGCTTGTATTCATAAACCTTACATAATCTAAGATAACCTAACTTATCATAGCCTCTTTTTGAAGAACAAAAAATTCTTTCTGAAGATGATAAAACTGACATTTTACGAAACTAAAAAAGTGCCTAACCTAACTTAGCCAAGCCTATCCCTTTTGTTTGTTTCATAGAGGTAAAGTGAGTGGAGAGCTTGTTTCATGAATGCACAAAATCACAGTAATACCAGCTAAGTTTGGGCTCTGGTATGTTGCCTTTTTAAGTGATTTTTAATGCCATATTACCTAACTCCGTGCAACTTTTTACGTGCTATTTTTCATACCAACTGAAAAGCTTCCCAGTGAGCTCGATTGGTGAGAGCGTTGGTCTGCATTAGACTCGTCTGTCCTGTCAATACAGAGTTTGATTTGCTACACATCCCCACATTCAGCAGCAGGTTGGGAGGCTCAGTTGGCAGTGTGCCTGATAAGTTCAGGCACAAGCTACCAGGGCAGCCATGTTGGTGTTCAAAAAGCATGTTATGCTCGCAGTCAAAATTATGTAGTTGAACTGTGGGGCCGCGGTAGCGCAGTCGGTAGAGCGTTGGATTCTTCATCGCAAGATTGTGGGTTCGAATCTCGCAAACGGCGGCATTTACCCAGTCCACCCGCGACCAATCGGCGTGAGAGGTTGACGACGCTATATGACCTGTCGGTTGAATGCGTTGTGAAAAAAACCCATGGTTCTTCTGTAGTTGAACTGTAATTCACAGGCTGGGTTGTGGGGCCAGTGTTCACACAGCAAGCTCTGGTTAGCAATAAAGCCCTTGTTGATATACCCTCCACAGCAAGGATTCAGCCCAGATGTATATACAAAGTATGCATTAGGAGAGGAAATGGACTGTCACATCATGGTAAAGATATTCATAAACATTGCATTGGATAAAGGTATATGACAAATTAAAAAATTATCTACAAGTAGTAGTAGAAAGTCCAGTCTAGAACTGATAAGAGGTATTCACAATTTCAGTTCAAGATGTGGAATATATCTATGTTTATATCATGGAGTTTTATTGCCCAAATTACATTCGCTAGTTAAAAATTATACAGTAATATACAAGTTCCGCAATATTATCTTGAAATTGAGCATCGCTTATGTGTGTATATGAAGGCAACAGATGGTCCAACAACAAAAGTTCTTAGGTAAACCAGCATCAGTAATTTTCAGGCGACTCAACATCGGTAGGTTCTAGGCAACCAAACATGATTGTGATATAGGCAGTGCAGCATACCTGGGTGAAGTCAGACTAAGTGTTTGTTCGGTTTGTGCGTTGTTCTTCATTCTGTGATATCCCATCCAAACCACGTTTCTGTACAGTTTCTGATATGTTGTTGATTTTGTGGAAAAACATGTACCAGCATTGTGTAAAACATGTTTTATGTTTTTTTTGTAGTTTTTAAATAATTTTGACGATTGCATGCCTTATTATGTAATGGATTATTCATAAATTCTGCAATCTGTATCTCACATGTTTTATTTTCAGATTCCATAGAAAATAAATTTACCAGCCTTGTCATGAGAAACAACAGTCAAGCTTTAGGAACTACAGAGCCTATGCTTACAGGTAACATCTCTATGCCTGCATGAGGTCTGAATCCATAATTGATCTGACCTTTTCAGGGGTGATGATTTTGAACAAACAATATTGGCGAGGGGCATGAGCTAACCAAAATGGCTTGACGAAATGACACTCCATAGCTTGCCATGTTATAATTTGAAATTACAGGGGGGGGGCGAGGCAGGAAAGGGCCACTGAACAGCATATAACAACACATCTTTGCTTCCTTTACTTTGAGCATGATCAAGGCTTTTTGAGAATGAAGTCTTAATACCTATGCTTTCATGTATCTTGTGCTCCTGAACTTCTGCCTTTTGTCTGTCCCTGAAGCAGGGTGTCAAAATTGACTGTGTCTTAGTCATCAGGATGCAGCTAAAATCATTTCTCCTTGGAACGTGTGTGATAGGCAATCAAAATGGACCTGCATTTAGCTGATTATCTCAAAATAGGCTCGACCTACAGTTTTGATGAATATTTTCCTGAGGACGTAGATGCTATCTCAATATGAAATCATGTTTCAGCCTGCCCTCAGTGCATTAAATCACAAAGTGGTACACCCTGCAAAATTAACAGCCTTATTATATGCCTAGTTGTTGATGTGGTTCATGCTGGTTTGTGTGCACTGTCCTTATGTGCATGATACTTTGTTATATTTTGTAAGTTTGCAGGATGTTTCTGGCACGCAATTGTGTGGCCAGGTAAAGGGTTTCTAGGGTGCCACTTGTATGTTTGTGAAATATGTGGGCGCCAAATAGTGACCTTGCTACTGTGCATATAATTAAATGCATGTTCATCAACCTTTATTGTAATTTCCTGACATAGAACTTGATGCAGACTGAAGATGCTTGAGTTCACCCCTTTGTTGCAGTAGCAACCATTAACCATTTCTATCCATTTAACCATTGCTCATTGAATTGTTATGTTCTGTTCCATTCTAGGGTATATCACATTAAATCTGTTGCAGATATGTTGTACCATTTGTGTGAAGCTGCTGATACTGGGCTCTCCAGAATTTGTCCTGGTCTTGTCCTTGTCATTGTCTTTGTCCTTGTCCTCGTCCAAGATATTTCCTGATTGATGAACAAAGCAGGATGGTGTACCTTGAGGTTTTCTTCTGCATCTTGCCTTGCTTTGCATTGAGATAAAATGGGTTGCCATCGCCCTTCTCAGGTAAGAGGCTGGATGTATGTAGGTGTTAACACCAAATGCATGTAGGTGTTGACTAATGCTGTAATGCTGATTGCCCTCTCCGGATATTATGTGGTGCCATTGAGGTTAATACTGGGGACGAGTGGTCTAGGGGTAAGATGCTCGTCTCACAATCGAAAGATTGTGGGTTCGAGTCTCACCCCTCGCTGCTCTTCGCCCACGACCAATCAGCGTGAGAGATTGGCGACGCTATATGACTCAACGGTCGACGTGTCGTAAAACCAATAACCAACCAACCAACCAATTGAGGTTGATGGAGATTTCCTGTCATGTTTCTCATGCATCACTGACCTTCATATGGGCGCAAAATGACTGGATGTCGACGCGCCCCTAAACTCCAATCCACCACCACTGACCTTCATGACTCTGGACCAACTCCTTTTGTTTGCAGATGATCCACTTGACTTCAATGTCAAGCAAGAAGTTGTGCACCTTTCGGAAGAAAGCTTGTCTGCACATGACTTGACTGAACCATCTGGCTACATGACCGGTGCAGTTTATGCGCCCTTGAAACTCACTCAACCATCTGAAGGTAGTATTACTTTTGAATGCCTTTCTCACTTATTTGCGACATACTGCTGCAATGTCGTAATTCTGCTCATTGGATTCTTGGAACAATGTCTGGAAGGAATTGTATCCTTAGTATACAAGCAGACAAATTCAATGGAGGTTGTATCGCCACAAATATCTGAATGATATACATACATACCTAATCATGAACTTCCTGGAAGTCACAAATGGCAAGGTTCATGGGACGGACAATAAGCTGAAAGTAATGAAGCATCGCCTTAAACAATGGAGTTGATGCTCACGTAGAAATAGGCGAGACGAAGTTGCGTTATGCCGCATGACAATAGGGCATACATACGCGACTCACCCTTACCTGTTATGTGGTGGTGACATACCACGCTGCCAGAAATGTCACGCCCACCTATCTGTGCGTCATATCCTGATCTGCTCTGGTTATGCCGAGGAGCGCAGATGTTACTTTGGATTCATGCAACCGATGTCACTCAGTGAAGTGTTAGGTGACGACTCTAGCATTGTCCAATCGAGGCGACTTTTTTTTAACTATCTCACCGAAATATCTTTCTCCGTAATATACGCACCTAGTGGAATAGGTTAAACGATGATGTTCTATCGTGACATATGTCCTTACCTGAACCATTATTTTATCATCCTGCAGATTTGCTAGAATGTGCGATGTATCGCCCTGTGAATAACTAGTATTGTTATGGGCGCTACATGACCGGGGTAGTCGATGCGCCGTAAAGTCAAATAAATAACTAACGAACATCCTGACAGCCAAGTAAAATCAGTTTGCACAGTAAGGAGGTACTTACTCTGCAAACTGTAAGAACCTTGCAGTTTGGCTTTGGTGAAAAGCACACTTTTCATCGTATATGTTCAGGCTTTAGAACCCACTGAATCCCCTTGTAAATGAATGCCGAATACCGTCAATGAGTGATTATATTTGTCATGCTGCCATCGAACGTATGCAGAAGGTCTACTTAAGGAACTTTTGCACTTTGCATTAATACATTTCCCCGATGTGTTCCTCGAGTTAGAAGGCCAGGTATTGTTGACATCATTGGCATCAGTGACATGAAGTATATCATGGTTATTGCACATTTTTGAGGATTTTGCTCTACTGTAATTTACACTGATTAATTATGAATTTCACATTTTTCCTCCTTGTTTTGTGAAGTTTTATTCGTGACCTTGTCACTTCGGCCCTTCATCATGCGTACCTTTCTGCCATCTGTCCACCTAAGTTCTTCAATATGATCGACATACTTTCCTGGACAGTTTCAGCATGTTCATAATAGTTCTGCTACCTTCCAAGTGGTCGTCGTTTGTACCGAAGTCTACTTTACTTCCTCTGTTTTATTTGCAGGCTACGTGAATGAAGGAAGGCCTAGCTATGTGACGGAATGCAGCACCGAAATTTCAAGCACGCCAATGTACATACTTCCAGGTAAGATTATATGCCACCATGTGAAGTTTCTTCATTGCATGGAATTCCTTGTACTTGTTTGGTTATGGTGACGAATTCAGACAAGCGAAACAGGTAAACTTATTCTGACAGGCAGGCGCGTCACACATCGGAACTTAACACCACGAACAAATGTCCGCAAGTATGATTTTTGAAGGATATAAGGTCAAATCTCACCTGCCTTGGAGATGGGATCCTTAAAGATCCCTTTCTAACTTCCGAACTAAACGTTGCACGAAAACTCTCGGGGCACCATGCGAAATTCCGGAATTAATATGGCCGGAAATTTGTATTACCTTTTATGGGCGTGCACATAACGAACAGTTTTTGGACCTCTTTTCCAACACCGTCTTCATATAGATGTTTGATTACTTTTAGTCACCATATCACGTTACCCCACACCTTGTATATCTTTATTTGTTTCTTTTACTCATCTGTAGCTTATACACACTGCTCTCCAACTTTAAACATTTAATTTCACATATTTATCTCATCTTCATCATCAAAATATTCCTGATTATCTTGCCCTTTGAAGTCAATGGTGGCAACGATGTTGTATTGCACCATCCCGGGCTTTCGAAGGCACTTTGAATCGGCGAAACCGGTCCTTTGATGTATCGAGGATATCTTGTGAGATCCCTCCCCAGTTATTCCCAAAATTCCTATCCGATACCCACGGACCGATCGAGGAATTGCCATTGGAATGGGAGGGGGGGGGGGGGCGTGCTTGTCTGAAAGTGCGACATTTCTTTGGAGGGGCACGACTGCGAAAGTATCTGGAGGGGCGCCGAGGTGCGTCTCTTCCTGTAAAATTCGAAGGGGTGGAAGGTGCACTCGAACCTTCGGGGGAACGCATTTCCTTTCAAGGGGCGCTTTCCCTTCAGAGAAACGCCTCTAGATGAAAATTTCAAGGGCATGGGGTGGGGGTGGGGGTGCACTCGAGTCTTCCACAGGGGTGCCTTCTCGACCGCAGGGCCACCACCTTCGATCTGTGGACACACGCCCCCAGTTTCCTCCCCCTCCCATTGATCCGCCACCGTCTATATGTGTCCGGCAGCAGCCTGAAGTTGGCTGAATGCTGTCGCATATGCCGGGTTCAGGGTGCGGTTGCAGCTCGGATCCTGCATCTTGGATCCTGCGTGAAAGGTTCCGCGTGACGTCATGCTTCTGGATTAGATCCGCTGAATCACCGTTCGATGCACGCAATACTATATTTTATATTATAATATTATATTATAATATTTATTATAATATTATATTATATTATTATATTATATTATTATTATTATTATTATTATTATTATTATTATTTATTATTATTATTATATAGCAATATTATAATTTTGTTCAGCCATAGACAGCCATAGACAGCCACATACTTCCCCAGTGACGCCTCTTCAAACAAATCACATCCCTAGAGAGAAGTGCCCCGCCCCCCTCTCCCGATGACAACTTCTGGATCCGCCATTGACATGGTTGTGATTGTATTGGACCCGGATATATTATATGAATACATTCCTAGGTTATAATAACCTGGTAACTATGCTATGTCCAACATTGGCAAGGTATTGGGAAGAGGTCCAGGGAATCTGGACCTCTTCGACCCACCCCAAATCTCCAGCACGGACAACATACAGGTTCTCTCACATACCATTGAAGGACCCGTTAATCACTCGTTTCGAGAGCATCAATGCCCTTGTTTGGAAGTCTCAGACTCGGCAATATGCCTGGCCTCATACGAAAACAACTGTTCCTGGACCCACTGAAGCCCCGGCAACTGCCCCTGCTCTCACAGGAGGTATATTGGCGTTGGAAGCAAGCGCGCGACATGTAGATACGCCGCTCGCTCAACATACGTGACACAAACTGACAATTTGTGTCCGATGTTTGGGAAAGTTTGCAGGATCATGTTGCGAGCTCCGAACGTCGGATGGAAAATGTTTCGTCCTCGCTAAAAGTATTCTCCGAGGTGCAAACGCTCCCTAAATAAAGGCGAATATGTAGGGAATGTATGGGAAAAAGTTGTAAATATGTGCATTCCTTGCCGACCACAACTGGCAACTTTCAAGTGGTAAAATGATGAAAAGGAGTGTTTTATTTGATGGTGAGTGCAGAAGGTTGCTCATTTCTTTTAGTTGGAACAGGGGGTTTTGAAGCTGAAGAGGTAAAAGGTTGGACAATGTATTATGTCCTTTTTTATGTTGGGATAATTTCCTAACTAAACTGGCAGTACGTGAATAATAATAATGTTTCAAGAACATTTTGTTTGCATAATCGGTTAATTTAGGTGGTACAATGCAGCTCTAACACTATTTTTGATTTGGAAGCTACAAATACATTACAAAAACCCCCGTGTCTCAATAGGTTCAGCGCGAATGATCAATTCTGGCCGAAGCGCCCTAAAGCCCCCCAAATCAATAGGTTCAGCCTACCTTCGTACTTTATGGTTGCTTGACCTCAGGCCACTGGACTGAAGTCCAGCAAATTTATAATCAGCTTTTCCTAATGGTTCGGTATACATGTCGAGGTAACAAATTGTGGTAGAACAAACATCGAAGTTTCAAAGATTTGAAAACTTCCCCAATATGGACCAAATTTGCCGTGACCTCAGGTTACGGACGTGACTTCGGTCAAGACAAATCCTAAGATGTAGGTGTTGGTGGCGCTGTCCAATTTAACTCGGGTTCCAAGCTTGATTTCATTATATCTCCATGTGTTTCAATTCGCGATCTTGGAACTTTTTTTTTGGTGGTGATCGGTCTTGACCTGAGGTAGGTCAATGGCCTTGCATGACGTGAGGTAAGAAGTTTACCCCAGACACAGAAAGTGAGGAAGGAAAAACTACTGCAAATCTTGTTCCCATTTTCCTGGTGTCCCGTAGAAACCTTCGAAGGAAGGGGCCGCAATCACACCCTTCCCGGACAGGGCGGGTTACCGCTGGGTTTGCATAGCGAAGCCGTTGCTCCGCCTTGATTTGGTGCTAGCCTCGTTCCGGTGGCGATAAGGTAACCACTGTTTGCTGCGACTGCGCTATACTAACTGAACTTCAGCTGATACCAGTGGCAGTGACGGCGAGACTCACTCGTGGCGTAAATATGACGTGCTTGCTGGATTCTTTCAAACCCGTTCAAGGTGCATTTCAGCAGCTCCTCCCCATATTGTTCTGCAAGCGAAGGTGACTTTTTTCGAATCACATTCCTGATGTATTGCTGATGCTAACTTGAAACTAAACCAGTCGCCTTGCTTGCAGACGATCCCCCCGACTTGAAAGTTAAACAAGAGTCGGTGGCATTTTCGGAGAAGAATTCGACTTCAGACATCGGTCCACGTTCTGCGGAAGGTACACTATCTGATCAGTACAGACTTAGTCTATTTGTTATCACATAGTGCTTTCCTTTCATTGCTCCCCATATGATTACACCGAACACTTTTTGTACTCGTGCTGTATCGCGGTGAGGGTTAAATTTGCAAGAGGTTGACTTCCCACTAGGTACCCACACGGACGACGTACACTTACTGGGGTATGGTTAATGTTGTGACGCCATTTCCCCTCTAGCGGTACGATGCTGTGAACACGATACATCACCCCCCCCCCCCTCCCCCCGGATGGGAATACTGCCAAAACAGCTCATGATCAGTGGAACTTTAATGCTGTAACTTTCATTTGTTGTACCGGTGTTCTTGTGCTATCACGTTGGTAAGCCTTCATTTCCCACACTTCCTGATTTATTGCTTGTAGTAACATGAGTCAGAGCCGGTCAGTTGCCCTGTTTCCTGACGACCGCCTGGCGTCAAATGTGCATAATATTGGATGGTAATGCGATCTCCGTGTCTTCTGCAACATGCCTGATGGATTGTGTATGCCAGCATTAACCTGTAACAGCCGCACTGCTTCCAGACGATTTGAGTCACTTCGAAGTTAAAGAAGAAGTGATACAATTCGCCGATGAAAGCGGATCTTCGAACATCACCCAAGATACTGTTCAAGGTACGACCTTTGATTTCCTAGCACCCGCGGGGCTAAAGGGGAGGGGGCTCTGGAGATCCCACGTCATATTTTTCCGTGATGGTATCCGAATTAGTAGACACAATTACACAAAGCTTCACAGCGCCTTCTTATGCATTTGTGTTGCGTATCGTACAAATTTCAGGTCATAGCCATCAAAAGTCATGAACATGCAGCGAGTTAAAATCAGTAATGTTCAAAAAGCATCCAAATGCCTGCATTCGGAGTAGTAGCACTACATCAACACGAAGCCCAGATCCTGCGATCATTTCTTTAAGACGACTCTTCATCCTCAAATGTTCATTGGGCGCTACATGACCGATTTAGTCGATGCGCCCTAAAGCCCTAATAACTAACTAACTCAAATGTTCACTATGGCGAAAGTTACTCACCTGACGGTAGGTCATCCCGCGTTATTTTTTCCTTAATTCTTATATTAACCGAAGGATTTCAAGCGTCATTTTGCTTGCGATGCCCCTATCAATTTGCTACAAAGTGGGATACATTGTTGGCAATGTATCCCAACAATGTATCCCTAGCTGGGATACATTGTTTTCTGCTTTAACTAACGTCTTTTGAAACAAACACCGCAGTCTCTTTCCTCTTCAATAACATCCAGTTCCCTCCCTCCCATTGTATATCTGAAAGTCTTACCTCCAGACCCCCTCCCCCAACGAGGCACCACCTTTCCGTGGTGGGGGGGGATCGTGTGCCCCCAGAACCCGGCGGTCCAGGCTATCGGTCTATTGGTGAGGGGCGAAACCAAAAGTGCCTCAGTCGTCCTTCCATCCATACGCTCCCATTACAATGCCCATCCCATCTCAACATCCATGTCCTTCACCTGGCCCAGCAACACCAACCATCCCTTTTATGAGCAGGTAGGACAACTTCCCGGTCCTGCCCACCGGCTCAGTTTTATCGGGGTAGTCGCGCCCCCTCGGCCCGTCCCCCGGGGTTGACTGAGTCCTGGAGGCTGAGGTCCCGCGTCGCACGGTGCTAGTTGCGACGGGGTAGCATCTCGCCTCTTTGGTCTTAATATCCCCGAGGGGCGGGCGGATCCGTAGGTTCACATACGGGCCAAGTGACTATCCCCACCTTGAAATC
Organism: Ashinkailepas kermadecensis; assembly: GCA_034440615.1. NCBI lineage: Eukaryota > Metazoa > Arthropoda > Thecostraca > Neolepadidae > Ashinkailepas > Ashinkailepas kermadecensis. The sequence continues at coordinate 44,720 of JAOTOM010002208.1, forward strand.
CCCGTCTCCCACTTCCCGTCCTTCTAATCCCCCCTCACCACAAGCACCACAAGCACCTCTAAATCCCTGGGGACGAGTGGTCTAGGGGTAAGATGCTCGTCTCACAATCGAAAGGTTGTGGGTTCGAGTCTCACCTGTCGCTACTCTTCGCCCGCGACCAATCGGCGTGAGAGATTGGCGACGCTACATGACTCAACGGTCGACGTGTCGTAAAACCAATAACCAACCACCACTAAATCCCTCCTCTCCACATCCTCCCTGCCTGCCCCGTCTCCATTTCCCGTGAGTCATCCCATCCCCTCACGTTCAATCTCTACTTCCGCATCTCCTCCACCTCCATCACCTGCAGCTTCCACCTCCGCACCTGCGTCGCCGTCCCGAAACAAACGACGAATTCAAATCTCCGACGCCAGCTTACACTATCAGGAAGTCGAAAGGCACGCCCGCGAGGCGAAGAGGGCACGCTTCGCCCAGTTGGAAAAGGCACGGGTGAAAGACAAAGGTGTGGAATGTGCCCCTCCCGCCAAGTGGGCCACGCCATCGCCTCGAGGAAGGGTAGAGGTACCGCTGAGAAAATCAGGCATTCCGAACGAGATGGGTCCTCCCCCCACCTCCGCCGCAGCTGGGCATCCCTCAGAAGCGTGGGCTGCCGCCAACAGGATCCCGTCCAGGAGACAGCTCGCCGCGGTCACGCCCGATAACGACCTGACTCTGTCACGCTAGGAGTAACCTCGAACTCTCCAGGGAGCATTTTTAAATACTTCTAGTTTTACCTTGACTCGCCATCACATCGCTTTTAGTTTTACAGTGGAACATGCGTCGTTTTAGAGTAAATTTGACTGACCTGCAGAGGGTTTTATATCACAGACGGCCTATTGCCGTAGGCCTTCGGGAAACGAAACTTTCCGCTGATATCCAGTGCTCCAGTAAAGGATATTCTGTATTTCAGAAAGATAACGCAAACACCGACACCATTGCACACGGTGGGGTAATGTTGGCTGTCCACCATGGCACACCTACTCATGAGATATAATTGCAGTCAACACTACAGGCTGTAGTCGTACGCATTCATATCCACCATCTTGTTATATCATTGTGTTCAATTTATCTGCCACTTGGAGAGGCTTTCCCCTTTGCGGAGCTCAGAAGTCTTATGCTGGAACTTCCTCCTGTTTTAGTGTTGGGCGATTTTAACTGTAATCATACTCTGGGGTTCTGTCACTACCCCGTGGCAGGAAGCCTTTATAATCGACGAAGCGCTGTGTTTACTAAACACAGGTTCTTCCACACATGCAACGCTACCCTCGGGGAAAGGAATCAGTTTTAGATCTCATCCTGTGTAGTCCTGTATAACTAATTCAGTTGATGCGCCCTAAAACCCTAATAACTAAGTTCCCAGGTAAATCATCGCTGTATTTGGTCAGTGGATGATGATCCGCTGGGGAGTGACCATTATCCAATCTGGTTGGAGTTTCGTTGCGCTGCTGTTTTGGGAACGAGGCCACCGCGGTGGAATAGCAGCAAGGCTAAGTGGCGTCGGTTTGTGGAAATAGTACCAAGGAAATTATCAAACGGTACTCCGATTCAATATAGTCCAAAACTTTACGGGGATAATTGTACACCATTGATCATGGACACGGCATCTGAATGCATACCCAGGACATCCAGAACACGCCGTCGTGCTCCTGTGCCACGGTGAACTGAGGAGTGCCGGAATGGTATCCGTGCTCGAAGACGTGCATTCAGGGTTTTTGACCGTCACAGTACGACGGAAACCTGATTTCATTTCGGAAGACCAGGGCGCACGCTCGGCGCACAATTCTCGAGGAAAAGAGGACGTCTTGGGAGCATACATTGGTAATCTTAATAGATTCATACCCACAGGACATATCTGGTCGCAAATCCAGCGTATTTCCGGACAGTTCTCATCAGTTCCCCTCCCCGTGTTGAGCGTAGGGGACGCTGAAGTTACGTTTTTTTTCCGTCTGATGTCGCGAATGAGATCGGCCGTTTTATCTCTGAACGCAGTAGTGGCGGAAGCACCAATCCGGAGTTTTTGCGTTTTAGGTCGCATTGCGAGAGGAAACCTATTGATTTTATCACTTCAGAGTCACCTGACTACAATGACCCATTTACAATGACTGAATTAACATCCGCAATTAGCGCCTTGAGAATTGTTGCCGAAGGACCGGATCAGATCCACAATGCCGTGTTGAAGCGGCTTCCTCCCCAGGCGCTGGATGCTTTGTTGGCCACCTTCAGCCGAGTATGGGAAGCAGGTGCTTTCCCGGCAGGTTGGCGCGAAGTAATTATTATCCCAGTCAGGAAACCTACCAAAAACTGATTACATCCATCGCACTACCGCCCCATATCGCTTAGATCTTCACTTGGCAAACTAATGAAAAAAATGGTAAACGCTCGACTGATCCTGTACTCAGAGCCATTTTTAGCCATTTTAAGCCATATTTAGAGAGCTTTTTTGTTCACAAACGAACAGTGTGGCTTTAGAAGAAACGGAAGCACCGCTGACCATATTTTACTTTTGTATACCTCGATTCGTACAGCTGTTAAACGGAAACAACATCTTAATGCTGTGCCTTTTTTTACATTGAAGCGGCATATTACACGACCTGGCGCTAGGGCATTCTTTTAAAGCTTCAAAGAAGTGTTATCCGGTGGGCCTAGGCCGTATGGGCACTATCTTACAAAACTTTTTAGCAGACCGTTTTTTCCGGGTCCGTATTGGTGACCATCTATCCACACGCTTTCAACTCGTAAATTTAAACACTCAGGGCAGCGTGCTAATTGTTGCTCTCTTCGCCATTGTGATTAATGACGTCTTTGTTGGGCTCCCTTCAAGTATTGGACGATCTCTCTTCGTTGATGATATAGCTATTTGGTCCTCTTCTTCAAGAGCCTCTACATCATCGCGACAGCTCCAGCTGTTGACAAACCATCTCCAGAAGTGGAGCACCATGAATAGTTTTACGTTATCTACCACAAAAACTGCAGGAATGCATTTCTGTCGCCGTCATTGCTGCTGTGATCTTGCACTTACGCTGTACGGTGAACCCATTCAACTCTACCCTGCATTTATGTGTTTAGGAATGTATGGCACGTACATCGTACGGAGGGGACCGACAAACACTGCTACTTCTTTGCCGATCACTCATCCGCTCAAAGCTAGACAATGCTTGCTTTGTTTATGACGGCGCCTGTACATCCGGAAAGCGTGTTCTGGATGCTGTTCAAAATGCCGCTATGAGGATTGTGACTGGTGCATTCCGGACTTCGCCAACCGCGAGCCTTCTGGCGGACGTCAACGAGCTGCCACTTTCCCTGAGGAGACAGATGCTAGGGATGCGCTACGCATGCAAATTACGCCATTTTCCGCAACACCCTGCATACCAAGCAGTGGTCTCCCGTCACACACTATCAATTTTCTCACACAATGGAGCACGTATGTACCGATCTTTGTGTAGTAGAATGAAGGATCTTTTTGATGAAAGTCAATTAGAACTTCGCAATGTGAAACGTGCCCCGCTGGTTTTAACACCCCCATGGAGACTTCCCTCACTACAACCGACGATAGATATAGTCTTGCTGAGAACCGCAAAGGGGATATTCTCGCAGATGATTTTCGAGCACGAACTCTGGAGCACTTGTCGACATTTTATAATAGCTACTCCAAAATCTTTACGGACCGATCAGAGACAGACGCCCGGATTGGAAGTGCGTTTGTGCGACACAGCGTCCAGATCGTTCACGCTACCGAAGCTGGCATCCGTCTACACGTCCGAGCTGGTGGCAATTTATAAAGCACTTCCTTTCATAGAAGTCAGGGATGATGAATATCATGTCATTTTATCCGACTCATTGAGCAGCCTTCCGTCACTTAGGAGTTTTAATTCCACTGACCCTTTAGTATACGATATCTTACGCCGCCTGACTATATTAGATTACGCAGTAAAAATCTTCCAATTCTGTTGAATTCCTAGCCCTGTAGGTATCGCAGGCAATGAACAAGCAGATAGTGCTGCTAGGAGATCGGCACAGGCTCCCTTGTGGAAAGCATTCCCAATCCCTGCCAGGGACTATAATTCGAGTATCTTAGCTTTTCTAGCAAGTAAGTGGCAAGCGGCTTGGGACGCGCTTGTTTCCAATAAACTACGAACAATAAAGCCGTCTCTGGGCCAGTGGCTCTCATGCTCGCGTAGCACAAGGCGAGACGGGGTGACGCTGTGCCGTCTACGAATAGGACACACTTACGCCACCCATGGCTACTTATTCAATGGTGATAATAAACCACTGTGTCCTAGATGTGGTGCAGTGCTGACAGTTAGACACGTTATATTTTCGTGCCCGAGGCTTTGCCTGGAGCGTCAACGTCATTTCGGCAATGACCAGGATCACTCCCTGCTAGCAGTTTTAGGTGACAAATCACAGGTGTGGCTTGATGTTGCTGTGGGAAAAGACAACAGCAATAAACTGAGGATAGGAGCTTTGTACCGATCAGGAACATTGCCACATTCTCAGCAGCTGGGGCTCGATAAGGTGATTGCGAGAAAATCAGTAGAAACTTTAAGAGGAAATGCCTTATTCTTGGTGACTTTAATCTAAAAGGGTATGAAAATGTTGGTGCTGGCTCGCCATCATGTAAACTGTTTAGGAAATGCCTTGAAGAGGACCTGTTCTTACGCCAGTTTGTAACAGAACCAACTAGGCAGGGCTCATTCTTGGACCTTGTCTTCTCAGATTTAAGTGATTTAGTTCAAGACTTGACCGTAGGAGAAACTCTGGGAAGAAGTGACCATAACATAGTCAGATTCAAGGCACAAGTAGCAGGGACAATCAAGGATAATTTGACAAAGGTTCCAAATTTTAACAGTGCAGACTTTGACCGCATGAGAGCGTCTTTAAGTGCCATAAAATGGGAAGAAGAATTATCCAATTTAAATGCCTGTGGAATGCGGGAAAAGTTCAAGTCTTATTTGAAGTAAATTCAGATTAGACACGGCCCCCAAAAGCAAAGGCGCAAAAGAAGGATAGGAAAGCCAGCATGGCTTACAACAGATTTGATAATAGCAATTAAGGCTAGGAAAGATGCATTTAGAGTATTTAAGGAAACTTCAAATATCGTAAATCGAAGGTCGTATCAAGAACCTAGAGACGCTGTGAAGCAGAAAACCAGAGCAGCAAAGCGATCAAAAGAATTGCATTTGGCTCGGAACTGTAATGGGGACAGTAAAAAGTTCTTTAGTTTCTACAAGCTAAGTACATTTTCAAGCACAATTGGTGCACTGGAAGTAAATGGGACCATGTTGAGTGAGGATGGGGAGATGGTTGAGGAACTGAGCAAGCAGTTTAAATCAGTGTTTACGTTTGAGGATGTGACTAATATGCCAAATGTGAACCACAGTTCAGTGACATGTGATCAGACACACGATGTTGATTTCATTGATAGTGATGTTGTTTTCAATTATATCAGGAAAATAAAGCCAAACAAGGCAGCAGGACCTGATGGAATTGATGCTAGGGTATTGCGGGAAGCTGAAAAGGAACTGGCAATTCCGCTTAGTATAATATTTTGTAGATCCGTTTCACAAAATGAAATTCCAACCGATTGGAAATGGGCAAAAGTAGTTCCTATGTTCAAGAAAGGAGAAAGAGGGAAAGTTGAAAACTATAGGCCAGAAAGTCTCACATCCCTAGTCTGCAAAGTACTCGAGTCAATTATCAAGGATAGAATAGTTAGTTTTCTGGAAGGAAACATATTGATTCAAGATGCTCAACATGGGTTTAGAAAAGGGTGATCTTGTCTCACAAATCTCTTGGACTTTTTGAATTTCGCTACAGAACAATCTTAGTAGCATCTCAGTAGCATATCTTGACTTTAGTAAGGCCTTTGACAAGGTACCCCATAAACGATTAATGATGCAGCTTCAGGTCCATGGTATTTCAGGTAGCATCCTAAAATGGATAGAGTTGTGGCTTTCAGTTACCCAGGGCGTTAACAGCAAGATGCACCAGAAAAGATAATACTTGTAGTACAACGGACCTCCTATACGCACGGCTGGAACAATTAACAGTTATGGGTGCTCAATGACCTCGTAGTCCTTAAGCCCAAATAATCATTCAATCAACGTCCAGACCCCAGATGCACAAATTTACACTTATCATAGTTGAAAGGCATCTGCCATTGATCAGCCCACTGTTTAGGTCCTCCAAGTCTAGTTGAATGTTACTAGATTGATCACTACTGTTTGCCTCTCCTAACAGCTTGATATCATCAGCAAATTTGAACACTATTCCTCAGCCCTACATAGATGTTATTCACAAAGATGATATAGAGAAGTGACCCTAGAACAGAGCCCCGCGATACTCCACTCAGAACATCCTTCCAATCAGATTTACATCAATTTAACACTACCCTTTGTTTCCTTCCCCTCAGCCATGCTTCAATCCAGCCTATAACTTTTACAACAATCCCATGTTGCTGTAGTTGATGAATTAGCCTTCCATATGTAACTTTATGAAAAACTTTGCTAAAGTCCAAGGGCACAACGTCCATCCGGCTTTGATTGTCTACTTCTTTGGTAACATACTCCAGGAACTCCAATAGGTTAGTTAAGCAGGACCTTCGAGATCGAAATCCATGTTGGATATCCCTTAAAAGGTCGTGCCTTTCAAGATGAATCTGAACATTCTGTTTAACCAGATTTTCTAGTACCTTGCAAACTATTTAGGTTAAACTGACTGGCCTGTAGTTTCCTACACACTTAATACTTCCCTTTTTGAAAATTGGTACTACGTTTGCATTTCTCCATTCTTCAGGTACTTCAGAATATTCCATAGACCGCCTGAACATGATACATAGAGGAACTGCTCAAGCTTTAGCACACTCTACTAAGATCCTAGCAAAGAGATCATCTGGTCCAGAAGCTGTATTAGGTTTTATATTCGGCAACTGCCTTTCTACAGCTTGTATAGTTATTGTAAGATCCTCCAGCCTATCATCTGTCATGGCATAACCCTCAGTTGTTTCTATTGTACCATAATTATCTTGGGTAAAGCCTGATGAGAATTGCTTACTTAGGGATTCTCCATTATCACAATCATCAACCACTATTTCCCCATCTCCCTCCAGTGGTCCAACACTACACTTTTTGGCCTTAACTTTGTAGAAGCTAAATAATCCCTTAGCACTACCTGCTGAACATTATCGAGCTAATTCGATTTCAGTCCGTTTTTTAGATGCCCTAGCGTGACGTTTCAATTGGTCATGTGCTTCCAGTCCCCCTCCGTGCCCGCCCGTGTGTAAAGTGATGCACCACACGACTAACTTTGGTCAGAATATGCATACAAATCTCGGGATGGTCATAAACCTTATGGAGGACAATTCGACAGGGGACGAGTGGTCTAGGGGTAAGATGCTCGTCTCGCAATCGAAAGATTGTGGGTTCGAATCTCACCTGTCGCTACTCTTCGCCCGCGACCAATCGGCGTGAGAGATTGGCGACGCTATATGACTCAACGGTCGACGTGTCGTAAAACCAATAACCAACGAGGACAATTCTACCCTAGAACAGCCACATAATTTTGCTCTGTTTTCAGGCTGTCCGTGGAATGACCCTACCACGGTTTCCGATCAAGTGAAGGAGTCCGCTTCAAATGACAACGTGCAGAAAGGAGGAAATCTGCAAAAACACCACGCCATCCAGACTATTCGAAGACAACACCAATGTGACACCTGTGAAAAGCGGTTTACCTGCGAATCGTACCTGAAGGTACACCGCCTGATCCACACGGGTGAGAGACCATACCCATGTGACACCTGTGGCAAGAGGTTTAGGAGGAAATCGAACCTGAATACACACCGCCGCATGCACACGGATGAACGACGATACCAATGTGACACCTGTGATAAGCGGTTTACCTGGAAATCGAACCTGAAGGCACACTGCCGCATCCACACGGGTGAGAGACCATATCTATGTGACACCTGTGGCAAGAGGTTTAGCAGTAAATCGAGTTTGAAAATACACCGCCGCATGTACACGGATGAACGACGATACCAATGTGACACCTGTGATAAGCGGTTTACATGCGAATCGTACCTGAAGGTACACTGCCGCATCCACACGGGTGAGAGACCATATCCATGTGACACCTGTAGCAAGAGGTTTGCGACGAAAAGGAACCTGAAAGTACACCTTCGCGTCCACACGGGTGAAAGACCATACCCATGTGACACCTGTGACAAGAGGTTTACGTGCAAATCGCACCTGGAAGTACACCGCCGCATCCACACGGATGAAAGGCCATACCGATGTCACACTTGTGACAAGAAGTTTGCCCAGAAATGTTACGTGATCGCACACCTCCGCTGGCACACGGGTGAAAGACAATATCAATGTGACGTCTGTTACAAGAGGTTTCCTTACAAATCCAACCTGATAGTACACCACCGCATCCACACGGGTGAAAAACCATACCAGTGCGATATCTGTGATAAGATGTTTGCGAAGAATGCGAGCCTGCGCAGACATCACCGTATCCACACGAGTGCAAGGTGATACCGACGTGACGTCTGTGACAAGAGGGTTTTGTGCAAAAAACACCTGAAAAGCCACCACCGTTTCGCATGTGTGAAAGGTCACACTTAGCTGACACCTGTGAACGATGTTTCTCGTGTTCCCGTATCTTCTATATGGAGAGTCATCGGATGCTTCCGAGCCGCGGTTGATGGTGACGGCTTACACTGCGAATGGACCATTATCGCTGCGACTGTTTCGACAGGGTATCCATGTATGCGTCAATCTCGCAGCACGTTATTCCATCTGACCGAAGCTTACCCAGACTGCAGTGGTGCCTGTTGAAAGTGTGTAATGCTTTAGTGGTCTGCAACATGACATCCTTTCACCAACAACGTGTCCGACGATACCGTTGTGATAGCTAATTGCAGAAGCTGTGTAGGTCGGGAACCACCATGGAACCGGTATACCGTAATGGGTGCTGTACAGAATGTATTCTGTCAGCGCCGTTGGTATATCATCAGGGTCGTTGTTTCATATACTTTTGGGTGCGCAAATGCCCCCTCAATGTTGCTTTGCCACCCCCCCCCCCCACGCACCAATTCATGTCTGCCCCTTGCCTTGATGTATTCCTCCAACACTTTTTAAAAATCAACACCTGCGTATGCTATGCTTCATGCCATGCGATCTGAATGGTTCTTGTATAGTTCTTGCATGGTACTTTGTATAGTTTTTGTATGGTTGTTTGTTTAGTTCTTGTATGGTTCTTGGGGGCCGCGGTAGCTCAGTTGGTAGAACGTCGGACTCTTGATCGAAAGATTGTGGGCTCGAATCTCACAACCGACGAAATTTACCGAGTCCACCCGCGACCAATCTGGGTGAGAGGTTAGCGACGCTATATAACCTAGCGGTTGAATTCGTCGTAAAATAACCCAAGGTTCTTCTTCTTGTATGGTTCTTTGGTGTGTCTGCGTTGAAGATATGTAAATATTGGTATGGAAATGGAATTCCACACTGTTTCGACTGAGAGCACCACCGTCGGACGTGGTCGGGACCCTGTCGAGACACAGCTGTTATGCGGCGCAATGCTGTGCTGGCAGGCAGTCACGTCACTGTATAACGGAAATGGTTTTGGAGTTCAATGGATAAATGTGGATTGGACATCGCTGTGCGTGTGGTTCCACTGAGCGGCCCTGGGAAGTCAGTGGTGCTCGGTGTAGGTTGCTGGTGGAGCAGTGAGGCTCCCCGCGCCGTTGGCGAAGACGGCTGTGTTCTGCGAGCGAAGGCAGAGCATACAGTTAGGTGGAGGAAAGCGTTTCGGTGGTGTGTCCTCTCGTGACCGGTGACTTGTCGTCGAAGGCGTGCAACTGAGCGTCCAGGAAGGGGAATCATACCCGTATGTGGACACGACCTCGAACTCATTTCATGGCGGGGGCCTGGGGTGCCTGGAAAATTGTATTTCCCTTGGTTTCGGGCACATTAGATTCCTCTCTAAAAGCATACAGGAATGTGTACCGTGCTGGTGACGGATAAGTTGTCCACACCAACTCTCACGCCTACCGCAGCGTGCTAGTAGTAGCGTGCAGTCTATGTATGCACCAAACATTCCTGTATGGGGGATTAGTTCAGTGTATGGCGTGGGTAAGACATCTACGCCCGATGGTATATCCAGGTAACTTTTACGTGATGAGCTAAGTGCAACAACTAGCAACCAGTGCGGCTGGAGGATAGATGTCTAGATGGGAACTGTTGTGTGACCGCCGCAGCCACCTAATGGTGGAAATGCGAAACATCCACAAATGCAAGACGTCCGATCAGCACGGTCCGCCTCCCTCCGAACCCAAAACGACAGAGATAAATCCAGTAACCGAACACAGCAAAATTCATGGAGGGCAAGAATATCATAAGGTACGAATGCGGCCGAGGGAGTACTTGAAAAACCGGACGCCCTCCGCAGGGCGATCTGAGTACTACCCGAATTGACCTGGAGGTCCTTGCAGTATTAGATGCATTGCTCCGCTGATCATGATTATGAGTTTTAAAAAATGCGTGAACTAACCATGTACTAATATTAAAACAAAGAAATTGATCCAAATTCGCACCGTATATATTTATGCCACGGGCCTTCCTGAACAGGACTTTTCAGGAAGGTCCGTGTCCGAAGTATATATAGTGCGAATTTGGATCTATTCATTTGCTTCAACATGAGCATAGTGATATTTAACCCGTTTTTCTCGTCCTTGCGGCATATGAGGAACCCTGAGATATAGCGTATTGACCATTGAGGAACGTTGCTGCGAATGAGGTGTTTGGTGGGAGACCAGGGACCCGACTAACATGTGATCTGCGGGTACGACAACTGACCCCCCAGTCACGGCCCCGGCCCCGACAGTCACAGGACCTTCCACATCGCTTTAGCGTTGGTGCGGGAGCCGACGCCAGTTCGGCGGAAACGATAGCCCCGTAGTGGTCAATAGACGCCGCCGCACCCTCCATACTGAATAAGTAATATTTAAATATATTTGTAGGGGACGAGTGGTCTAGGGGTAAGAAGCTCGTCTCACAATCGAAAGGTTGTGGGTTCGAGTCTCACCTGTCGCTACTCTTCGCCCGCGACTAATCGGCGTGAGAGATTGGCGACGCTATGTGACTCAACGGTCGACGTCCCGTAAAACCAATAACCAACCAAATATATTTGTACCTCTTCCACGACCATTGATGACGTTAGAGCTAGTCCCGTAACAACCTGTTTGTGCACATGTAACAATGGGAGACAACGCGGGGCATCTGCCACCAGATGGCAGTGCAGGGGACTGTGATACCGTGGCATGATGCGTATTGCTCGACCAATGTGAAGTATGCTAATGCTTGCCTACCGATGGGTGACGATCTTACCTCGTAGTGCTATTTTTCATGGTTTATGATTAGGGCAGTGCCTGTTGTTTGGCTGAAGTTAAGATATGTTGGATATCGGTATGAGTTCTAGGCAGGCACCAGAACGTTGTACGTACTTTTAGAGGATACCTTCCCCAGGAGCATATACACGGAGGACATTAGGGGCACCCTCCCCCCATGAAAAGGTGGTGCTCATTTTACCGGGAAAAGGCGCCCTTCCGGGCAGGCCACCGTAAAACCCGCCTCGCTCAAAGGATGTCCAAAAGGCTTCTCTGAGAGGAAACGGTACCCTCATGAAGGTAAAAGACGTTGGCAAAACGACAGAAGTTTAAGTACGTCCGAGTGCACCCCTCCCGCGCGCTCAAGGAATTTTCAGCTGAAAGCGCACCTCCGAGGACTTCCGCAGTCGCGCAATTCGAAGGAAATGATGCTGCCCCCCCGCCCCCAGAAGAGTGCTCACGCCCATGAAAATCCTAGATCCACCCTTGGCCTTCCCTTGTGCGCAATTCTGAGATCCTCCGGTCGAAGTTAAGCTCAGAAAGCTCGTAATCCATGCACAGTTGGTAGTTTCAGTTATGAAATTGCATAGTTTGATTGGGAAATTAGCCTTAAATAGAGGCGCAGCCAGAATTTTTGTTAAGAGGAGGGGTAATCCCCAAAAACATGACGAAACGAACACCATTTTCGGAGCGCGAATCGAGTTGAACATTACTGGTTTCGCGTGGTGAAAACATCAAAATGTCTTGCGTGATCAGTTTATTTTGGATGCTAAGGGGAGTGTATCGGTGTATTTTGGACGCTACGGCCCCCTCCCCTTGGCTACGCCTCTTCACCCAGGCAGGAATAATTTTGCAAGCTGTTATGCTCGGCTTTTGTACAGTTAATATTTATCTCCCACCTTTGTCCCGGACCATGAAGAAATGTAAGTGATCAGGTAAAAATAATCGTGCATGATATAATGAAATACGAAAGCAACAAGGAGTGCCATGCATTATGTACGTAGCATTACACCAACCGCCGGGGACACCAGGTACACAATTCAAATCACATCACACAACGATGTACAGGTCTCATTAGTGACAGCTCCATTATGACATTATGCACCCACGGCTCATGGAGCCCCTCCGATGGCGTGGCGCGCCTCCAGACAAGTGCCACCATTAAATTCCTAGATTTGTCCTTGGTGTGCTTTACTCAGACGTTGACATTGCCTATCGGCAACACCAGTAACATAGCTGGGAAATCACCAACGCCACGTAATCGATTTCACCAAGCTTCTATTATTCCAATACCGCACTCTTCACAAGCCAAATGCATGGGCGCGGCCAACAATGCGAGCAATTCACGTCCTACTCGCATGTGTCGCCGCTCTGGCGGCTGTGTCTGGAAGCCTTCGCGCGACGTCTCCCATTCGACGTGTGTCGATGATATTGAACCTGAAGCGGTTGTGATACAATTCTGGAAGATTACCGTCCCTTTCCATAATAATTTTGGATAGGTAGTTGCCTACATGTCACCTTGCCTGAACCGAAGCTATTAACTGGCGAAGCACTAGGCGTTCTGTTTCCTCAGAATCCCATGTCATAAATATAGTGGTAACGTGTTCAGACCTAATACGAGCAACAAGGGCCCATGCAGGTTAGGTTTGTACAGTGAAGGTACCATAACCCTCAGAGGAAACTCGTCATCGCAACCAACATCGCCTCTCAAATTCCACAGAAACCATCCACAAACATCGCAGAAACCCATCAATGCCTGATTAAAGGGGCATGCACAATGTCCTCCGGTGTGATATAAATATGGCCAATCCTTTCCTTCCTAATTTCTTTTGGTTGGAACAGTACCTCTTCAAGCTGAAGAGGTAACAAGTTGGACAAGGTATTTTATCCCCTTTTTATTTTGGGATAATTTCCAAAATATACTGGTGGTGTTCCAATCAATGTTTCAAGAATATTTTGTCTGCATAATGGGTTAATTTAGGTGGTGCAATGCAGCCCTAACACTATTTTGGATTTGGAAGCTAGAAATAAAGTACAAAAACCTCAGTGTATTAATAGGTTAAGCCCACCTTGCGTACTTTATATTGACCTGATCTCAGGCCACTTGACTGAAGTGAAACAAATTTTATAAGAAGCTTGTCGTAATGGTTCTGTGTGCATGTCGAGGTAAAAATGATGATAGAAAATCAGCAATGTTTAGAAGATCTGAAAACTTGCCCAATATGGACCAGAATTTGCCGTGACCTCAGGTCACTGACCTGACCTGACTTCAGTAAAAACACCTGAGATGTAGGTGTTGTTGGCGCTGTCAAATTTCACCAAAGTTCCAAGCTTGTTAAACAAGACCTTCGAGGTCGAAATCCATGTTGAGTATTCCTTAAAAGGTCGTGCCTTTGAAGATAAGTCTGAACATTCTGTTTCACCAGATTTTCTAGTACCTTGCAAACTATTGAGGTTAAACTGACTGGCCTGTACTTTCCAATACACTTCGTTACTTCCCTTTTTGAAAATTGGTACAACGTTTGCATTTCTCCATTCTTCAGGTGCTTCAGAATATTCCAGTTTCGTTTACGACGGCGCAGCTCTGACCACCAAACGAACATTAGACACGGTACACCACTCAGCACTCCGTATCTGCACCGGGGAATTTCGCACCACACCGATTTCTAGTCTATTGGTAGAGTCCAACGGGCCAGCGCTTTCTATGCGTCGGGAACTGCTCGGTATGCGTTATGCCTGCAAGCTGCGACAGTTCCTTAATCACCCAACGTACCGTTCCGTGTTTTCGCGAAGCTTTCTGGCTCTCTTCGGAAGACGACGGCCTGTGAGCTGTGTTCCCTTCTGTGTCAGAATTCGCACACTATTCGAGGACAGCGGAATAAGATTACGCGGAGTGATGCGCGTCGGAACGATGAAATCCCTCCCTGGACACTGGCATCTCCAGACATTTACATTTAGCTGTCATATCTCAAAAAGTGTGAAGTTGTTCCCGAAGAATTCAGACTAAGGTCACTAGAGTTGATGGATGGACAGCCATTTTACAGACACCTACACAGATGAATTCAAGACCGAATCTGGTGTTGAGAGTGCGTTCGTAATGGGCACTGTGGTCAGGACGTTTTCGCTTCCGCCACATTCATGGGTCTATAGATCTAAATTGGTTGCCTTAGACAAAGCACTGAGTTGTATTGAGACATGTGATGACACGCGGCATATAATTTACACCCATTCGCTTAGCAGTCTTATGACTATAGATGCGTTTTATCCGTCGAACCCACTCGCACAAGATATTTTACACAGGCTTACATTGCTGACCTGCGCTGGAAAAACGGAATAAAAAAACGGTTATTCTGTGTTGGATTCCGAGCCATGTTGGAATCCATGGGAGCGAAGCCTCGGATGCTGCGGCGAAGCGAGGTGCACGTGCCCCGTGCACACGTTCCCTGCCTCTCCCTGCGAGAGACTTTTACTCGGATGTGAAGGGATTTATTCTCAGTAAGTGGCAGGCAAGCTGAGACTCCTTAGCATACAACAAGTTGAAAACTGTAAAGCCCTGTACTCGTGACTGGGCTTCATCCTCACAGCGAAACAGACGTCACGAGGTTTCTGTGTCGCCTGCGCGTGGGACATACCCATGCGACACACCGATATATTTTGGGTGATGGCGAGACGCCGCTGTGCCCGAAATGCACGGCTCCAATGTCTGTGCACCACATTTTCGTTTCTTGTCCCCGGCTTACCCACGAACGGAGACGTCACTTTGGACGTTCCTCTGCCTCGCTTCGGGAAGTATTAGTGGACGAGTCTGACATTGTTCACTCGGAACAACTTTTCAAATTCCTCTTGGTGATTAGATTTTCCGTGATTTACACCGGCCATTAACATACTGATGTAGACGCGGCTAGTACCAGTTTTATTATGAACAGATTCGACATCATCTTATTCCTCATCCGAAGTGGCACTCATACGCTTTTATGTATAACTTACTGATTTATGGGCGCTATATGACCTGTGCAGTCGTTGCGCCCCTAAACCACAATAACTAACTAACTAACTATGTATTGAACCAAGCACAGAAAACCTACCAATTGGAGAGATTCCTGAGCAGCCCTGCAAGTTAAGCATATTTCAAGGTATATACTTTATATACAATTTGTCCTGGATGGGGGTGGGAAATATGTACTTGAGCCTTCCCCAGCTGTCCAGGCCGGAGCCGCGCCACGTTTCAATGGGTCATGTGCTCCCAGTCCCCCCTCGGTGTCCGCCCGTGTGTAAAGTGATGCACGACACGACTAACTTTGGTCAGAATATACATACAAATCTCGGGATGGTCATAACCCTTTGGAGGACAATTCTACCCTAGAACAGCCACATCATTTTGCTCTGTTTTCAGGCTGTCCGTGGAATGACCCTTCCATGGTTTCCCAACGAGTGAAGGAGTCCGCTTCAAATGAGAACATGCAGAAAGGAGGAAATCTGCAAAAACACCACGCCATCCATACTATTCGAAGACAACACCAATGTGAGATCTGTGACAAGCGGTTTGCCTGGGAATCGTACCTGAAAGTACACCGCCGTATCCACACGGGTGAGAGGCCATATCTATGTGACACCTGTGGCAAGAGGTTTAGGAGGAAATCTGACGTGAAAAGACACCGCCGCATGCACACGGATGAACGACGATACCAATGTGACACCTGTGACAAGCGGTTTACCTGCCAATCGTACCTGAAAGCACACTGCCGCATCCACACGGGTGAGAGACCATATGCATGTGACACCTGTGGCAAGAGGATTGCGACGAAAGCGAACCTGAAAGTACACCTCGGCGTCCACACGGGTGAAAGGCCCTACCCATGTCACACTTGTGACAGGACGTTTGCCCACAAATGGCACCTGAATGCACACCTCCGCTGCCACACGGATGAAATACAATATCAATGTGACACCTGTGACAAGAGGTTTACGTGCAAATCGCACCTAAAAGTACATCGTCACAACCACGCTGGTGAGATGCCATACCCATGTGGCGCCTGTGACAAGAGGTTTACGTGCAAATCGCAACTGAAAATACACCGGCGCAACCACACAGGTGAGAGACCATATCCATGTGACACATGTAACAAGAGATTTGCGTGCAAATCGCGCCTGGAAGTACACCGCCGCATCCACACGGATGAAAGGCCATACCCATGTCACACTTGTGACAAGAGGTTTGCCCACAAATGGCACCTGAACGCACACCTCCGCTACCACACGGGTGAAAGACAATACCAATGTGACACCTGTGACAAGAGGTTTGCTTGCAAATCCAACCTGGTAGTACACCTCCGCATCCACACGGGTGAATAACCATACCAGTGCGATAGCTGTGATAAAACGTTTGCGCAGAATGCGAACCTGCGCAGACACCACCGTATCCACACGAGTGCAAGGTGATACCGATGTGACATCTGTGACAAGAGGGTTTGGTGGAAAGAAGACCTACAAAGACACCACCGTTTTCGCATGCGTGACGATGTTTCCCTGTTTGTCGATGTTTCCCGTTTACGTCTGGCCCATCAAAGGACAGTCATGTGCAAACACACGACAAACCACGCTGCTGTGACCTATGTCCTGAGCGTTTTACACGTATGTCAAGCTTGTCACAAAATTGTCTTGATCATACTGACGACAACCGGTAATGTTGGCGTCTGCCATGCTTAATTGGCAACCAGTGCTGTCACAGTATGATGGCATCCGCACGGGTGACAGCACGTGGTGTTCTGGTGTGTATGGATACTCATCTGATGCTTCCGAGACGCTGTTGATGGTTGATGGTGGATGGTTGACGGTTGATGGTGGATGGTTGATGGCCTACACTGCAAATGGACCATCATCGCTTCGACTATTTGGACGTATGCGTCATGTATGCATGTATCCATGTATGCGTCAGTCTCGCAGCACGTTACTCCATCTGACCGAAGCTTACCGGCACTACAGTGGTGCCTGTTGAACTTGTGTAATGCTTTAGTGGTCTGCAACATGACATTCTTTCACCAACAACGTGTCCGACGATACGTGTGTGGTAGCTGATAGCAAAAGATGTGTAGGTCGGGAACCACCATGGAAATGGCATACAGTAATGGGTGCTGCATATAATGGATTATATCAGCCCCGTCGGTATATAATCAGTGGCGTTGTTTGATATACCTTTGGGTGAACAAATTCCCCCTCAATGTTGCTTTGCACCCGAACAATTTAACCTTTGAATGTGGGCCCCGTGGAGTGCCCCCTCGCGCAACCCCACCTCAATGCATGCGTGCTCCTTACCTTAATGTATTCACCCCAACAATTTTCAGAAATCAACACCTACGTATGCTATGCACCATGCCATGCGCTCTGAATGGTTCTTTGTGCAGTTCTTGTATCGTT
Organism: Ashinkailepas kermadecensis; assembly: GCA_034440615.1. Lineage (NCBI taxonomy): Eukaryota > Metazoa > Arthropoda > Thecostraca > Neolepadidae > Ashinkailepas > Ashinkailepas kermadecensis. The sequence continues at coordinate 62,562 of JAOTOM010002208.1, forward strand.
CTTTGTACAGTTCTTGTGTCGTTCTTTGTATAATTCTTGAATGGTTCTTGTATGGTTCTTTGTACAGTTCTTTGTATGGTTCTTGTATGGTTCTTTGGTGTACCTGCGTTGAAGATAAGTAAATATTTGTATTAAAATGGAATTCCTTCGTCGTCCACCCTGATTGGATATTGGCGTTAGTCGCACACCGACAGGACTTGGCGGACCCAGCACGCACCTTTGGTCCCTTTGCTGTTGGATCATTGCGGTGATGGGCGAGGAATTCGCCACCGGATAAGCCAGCTTTCAACGGCGGTTTCACGCGCGCACTAGCGGGAAGTAATCGTCATGACATCTCAATGGCGGTGTCAGGCCATAATAATTATATTGATCTGGAAGCCTAAATTGGTGAAACCGGAGATTTGACCAATTTAGTATATCAATAAACAAACAGAGTACGGTCAATTACCTAATACGACTAATACCCCTTTGAGAACAAACAAACGCACGCCTTCAGCATTTTCGAGTGCACCCACGGCTCATAGAACCCCTCCGACGCGATGGTGTGGCGCGCCTCCAGACAAGTGCCGCCATTAAATTCCTAGATTCATCCTTGGTGTGCTTTACTCAGACGTTGACATTGCCTATCGGCAACACCAGTAACTTAGCTGGGAAATCACCAACACCAAGTAATCGAATTCACCAAGCTTCTATTATTCCAATACCACACTCTTCACAAGCCAAATGCATGGTCGCGGCCAACAATGCGAGCAATTCACGTCCTACTCGCATATGTCGCCGCTCTGGCGGCTGCGTCTGGAAGCTTTCGCGCGATGTATCCCATTCGCTGTGTCGGTGATATTGAACCTGAAACGGTTGGGATACAATTCTGGAAGATTACCGTCCATTTCCATGATAATTTTGGATAGGTAGTTACCTACATAATAATCACCTTGCCTGGACCAAAGCTATTAACTGGCGAAGCACTGGGCAATGTGCTTCCTCAAAATTCCACAAAGTCACAAATATAGTGACAACGTGTTCAGAACTAACAATAGCAACAAGGGCCATGCGGGTAAGGTCTGTAAAGTGAAGATCCCATAACCATCAGAGGAAACTCGTCATCCCAACCAACATCGCATCCCAAATTCCACAGAAACCATCCACAACCATCGCAGAAACCCATCAATGCCTGCTTAAAGGGGCATGCAACATGTTCTCCGGTGTGGTATAAGACTTGCCAATCCTTTATTTCCTAAGGGGGGGTGTTCAAGCTGAAGAGGTAAAAAGTTGGACCAAGTTTTTCATCCCCTTTTTATTTTGAGATAATTTCCTAAATATACTGGCGGTGTTTCAATAATATTACATGTTTCAAGAATATTTTGTCTGCATAATGGGTTAATTTAGGTGGTGCAATGCAGACATAACACTATTTTGGATTTGGAAGCTAGAAATAAGTTACAAAAACCTCAGTGTCTCAATAGGTTAAGCCCACCTTGCGTACTTTATAGTGACCTGACCTCAGGCCGCTTGACTGAAGTGAAACACATTTTATCAGAAGCTTCTCCTAATGGTTCTGTATGCATGTCGAGGTAAAAATGATGATATAGAACACATCAAAGTTTAAAAGGACTGAAAACTTGCCCAATATTGACCAAAATTTGCCGTGACCTCAGGTCACTGACCTGAGCAGTAAAAACACATGAGATGTAGGTCTTGGTGGCGCTGTCAAATTTCACCCACGTTCCAAGCTTGTTTTAAATATCTCTCCATGTATTTCATTTAGCGATCTTGATACATTTTCGGAGGTGATCGCCTTTGACCTGAGGTAGGACGATGACCTCGCATGACCTGGGGTAAGAAGTTTTACCTGGGACACAAAAATGAAGGAAAGCTACTGCAAATTTTGTTCCCATTTTCCCGGTGTCGCGTAGAAACCATCGAAGGATGGGGGCGCAATAACACCCCTCCCGGACAGGGCGGGTTAACGCTGGGTTTGCACAGCGAAGCAGTTGCTCCGCCCTGATTTGGTGCCATCCTCGTCCCGGTGGCGATAAGGTAACCACTGGTTGCTGCGACTGTGCTATACTAACTGAACTTCAGCTGATACCAGTGGCAGTGACGGTGAGACTCACCCGTGGCGTTAATATGAAATGCATGCTGGATTCTTTCAAACCCCTTCAAGGTGCCTTTCAGCAGCTGCTCCCCATATTGTTCTGCAAGCGAAGGTAACATTTTTCCAACCACATTACCGGTGTATTTCTGATGCTAACCTGAAACTGAACCAGTCGCCTTGCTTGCAGACCATCTACCCGACTTGAAAGTTAAACAAGAGTCCATGGCATTTTCGGAGAAGAATTCGTCTTCAGACATCGGTCCAAGTTCTGCGGAAGGTACACTCTGATTAGTACAGACTTAGTCTATTTGTTCTCACATAGTGCTTTCCTGTCATTATTCCTCCATATGATTAAACACCAGGTTTATTGTACTTGTGCTGTGTCGCGGTGAGAGTTAAATTTGCAAGAGGTTGACTTCCCACTAGGTAACCCACACGGACGACATACACTTACTGGGGTATGGTTATTGTTGTGACGCCAGTTCCACTCTAGCGGTATGATACTGTGAAAACGTACTATGATCACCCCCTTGGATGGCAATGCTGCCAAAATAGCTCATATTAGGCGCACCTTTAATGCTGTAACTTTCATTTGGGGTTCTGGTGTTCGTGTGCTATCACGTTGCTAAGGCCTTCATTTCCCACACTTCCTGATATATTGCTTGTTGCAGCATGAGTCAAAACCGGTCGGTTGCCATGCTTCCTGACGGCCGCCCTGGCGTTAAAGCTGCATAATATTGGATGGCGATGCGATCTCCGTGTCTGCAACATGCCTGGTGGATTGCGTATGCCAGCATTAACCTGAAACAGCCGCCTTGCGTTAAAGAAGAAGTGAGACAATTCGCCGATGAAAGCGGATCTTGGAACATCACCCAAGATACTGTTCAAGGTACGACGTTTTATTTCCTAGCACCCACCGGCTAAAGGAGAGGGGGTCTCTGGAGATCCCACCTCATATTTTTCCGTGATGGCAACCGAATTAGGAGACACAAATACACGAGGCTTCTCAGCGCCTTTTCATGCGTCGGTGTTGCGTATCGTTCAAATTTCAGGTCATGACCATTAAAAATCATGGACATGGACCGGGCCAAAGATATTAACGTTAAAAATATTCAAAGTACCGACATTCGGAGTAGTAGCACCATATCAACACGAAGCACAGATCTGCGTTATTTTATCAAGACATACAGTCTCTTTGATCCGTGTCCTCTTTCAAAGCTTATTTTGTTTGCGATGCACTGATCAATTTGCTACGAAGTGAGAAGATTTATTTGCCTGATCCAAGCATGGACTTGTTTTAGTTTCGAAAAACGTGGTGAATGGCGAGTCCGCCTTCCCCGTCCAATGCGCGTGTTGAAGAAGTCCGGCCATTTCTATTGATATCTTTCAGACCGTTTCACAAGATGAAGGTCATGCCACTGGATTGACCTATTATCCACAGGGCAGTGTCCTAAGTGTTGCCCTTTTTGCTGTTCTCAAATAGTATTGGGGATGCACCATAACAAAGCATCGGACATTCGCTATTCGTCACTTAGCGACACGGTCATCTGGCTCCAACACACAATCGCCAACACGACAATCACATCTTCCGATGAACCACCTCCAAACATGGGGTATTAGAAACGGACTGCGTTTTTCCACCAACAGAACGGTTCCCTACACTTTTTCCGCGCACGATGCTCTCAATGATTGAACACGGATTCATGTGTTGCGTCTATCCATGTGCACCCAATCGCGAATTTCCTATGGGTGCAGTCCGATAGTAGGTTGACGTACAAATAGCATTTCAAAACACTGAGACAAACTGCTTTGAATCACTAAGCTTCTTGAAGTGTATATAACGAACCTCATATGGTTCCCACCGAAAGACATAAATGATGCTATGTCGGTCACTCATTCGATCTATGTTGGACTACGCATTCTATTAGTATGATGGTGACTGCAAGAGCAGTAGGCACACTTGACGCGGTACTGTATGTAACTCTGTGGACCGTCACCGAGGTGTTTAGAACAACAGCGATTCATAGCCTGCTGGTAGAGTCGAACCAACCTGCCCTGGCGTTAAGACGTGAAATGCTTGACCTACGGTACGCATGCAGATTGCAGCAGTTCCCCACCCACCCCTCCTAAGGTCCTCAATTCGGGCTCTCTTTGCAGAGAGTGGCATGAGAGTACGCCGAGTGATGTGTATGCCGACATTAGCCTTGGAATCTGCTCTCCCCTGTAGTTGGCCTGTCGCTCAAGGTGATGCGTAAGGACGATTCATCTGAACTGTTACATTTGAAAACCCTGGAGCACTTAGATACATCTCAATGATATACATCGCCCGCGACCAATCGGCGTGAGAGATTGGGGCCAAATAACCAACCAATCAATATTTACTGATGTATCCACGTCCAACGCTGGAGCAGAATGTGTTTTCGTGTGTGGTACTTCCGATATATTTTTTACCCTGCGTGTGTATGCTTCAGTGTATGTCTGTGATCTGATTGCAATAATTAAATCCTTTTCTTTCATCGAAGTATCACGAGATGTTTTATTTGTCATACCGTCTAACTCCCTTAACAACCCTTTGACACTTACCACATGCTACCCTACGGAGACTACTGATTTTATTCTGACCGGTCTCACTACTCTGGAATGAGATGGAAGAGTGTCTGTTTCTGCTGGGTACCGAGGCATGTAGGAATTTATGGAAATAAGCGAGCCGATTCGGCACTTAAACGGGCAGCCCAGAGACCCCCAACACGTATCCTTCCATTTCCAGCTGGGGACCACATCTCTGGAATCTCATCGCACGTGAAAGATAGGTGGCAGGGGAATTGAAACGCACAGTCCAACAATAAGTCGCCTTCAATAAAACGACCCGTGGGCTGCCGCGGTAGTCCAGTTGGTAGGGTTTTGGACTGTTCGTTGCAGGAGTGTGGGTTCGGATCCCGCAACCAGCGGCTTTACCTAGTCCACCCGCGACCAACCGGCGTGAGAGACTGTCGACGCTACATGACCTAGCAGTTGAATGCGTCGTAAAAGAGCCCAAGGATGAAGAATCACACCTCACACCTTGGAGGCTGGTCATCATACTATATCAGGTCCAGGAGTGACGAGGTGACCATGTGTAGACTGCCCACGCACACGCTACACATCAAAACCCCCTCTGTGGCAAAGGGAGACCCAAGTGCCCCCGCTGTCTGGGAACCCTCATGGAGAGACCTGTGCTCTTCTCGTGCCAACATTTGTCAAGGAAGTGAAGGCTGTTCAATGGAAATAGGATCCGACATGTAACATGTCGCGACGTGATAGCAGATGACTCGGAAATAATTAATTCGGATATCATATTCAGGTACCTGAGAGCGATAGGATATCAGGCCATATACTCACCTCATCAACACTCCATAAGATTATGGCATGGTAAATGAACGTGATGGGACTACATAATCATATATTTTGTTGGAGGCGTCCTAAAATCCAAACAAATAGCCACACAATCCCATGTCTCAGTTCGTGTTAAAATATGGACACAAGACTTAACAATTCGAGAGCTTGCTCAACAAGGTTGGGAGTTCAGTATGTTTAAAGGCTTCCTGATGCATACAAATTGTACTGGGTGGAGGTGGGAAGTGTGCACTGGAGCCTTCCCCAGCTTTCCAGGTGGGGGCACGCCACATTTCCATCTGGCATGTGCCCCCACCCCGTGTCCGCCCGTGGGTAAGGTGATGCACCACACGACGAACTTCGCCAGAATATAAATACAAATCTTATGATCATACGCCGTATGGAGGACAATTCTATCTTGAGACAACCACATTTTGCTCTTTTTCCAGGCTGGCCGTGGAATTGCCCTGCTGCGGTTTCACAACAATTGAAGGACTCCGCTTCAAACCAAAACCTACAGAAAGGAAGAGATCTACAAAAGCACCATGGCATTCAGACGACTGAAAGACAGCATCAGTGTGACTCTTGTCACAAGAGGTTTGCGCGCAAAGCAACCCTGTGGACACACCGCTGCACCCACACCGATGAAGCGTTACACCAGTGTGGCACCTGTGGTCGGAAGTTTACGTGCAACGCTCACCTGGAAGTACACCGCTGCATCCACACGGGTGAAAGACGATACCAATGTTGCACATCTGCCAAATGGAACTTGAAGGAACACTTGCATCCACACGGGTGACCAACGGACATCCTTTTAAGTCAAGACATCACCGTACTCCACACTGGTGAAAAAAACATACCAATGTGATACATGTAACAAGAGGTTTGCGGGAAAATCGCAGCTGGAAGTACACTGCCGCAGCCACACTGGTGAAAGACCATTCCACTGTGACAGCTGCGACAGAGAGTTACCCTTAAATGTCATACAACAACTGAAGTTAAAAGCTGACACAAAAAGTTACGTCGAAATCGAACCTTGAACCTGAACGAACACCAGCGTATCCACAGTGGATGAAAGGCCATACCAATGTGACACCTGTGACAAGAGGTTTACATGCAAATCGCACCTGAAAGTTCACCACCGCAACCACACGGGTGAAAGACCATACCAATGTGACACCTGTCGGAACAAGAGGTTTACTGTCAAACCGAGACCTGCAAAGACACCACCATATCCACACTGGTGAAAGACTATTCCATTGTAGCATCTGTGATAAGAGTTTTACGTGCAAATCATATCTGCAAGGACACCGCCGCATCCACACGGCTGAAAAACCATACCAGTGCGACGCCTGTAATCAAAGTTTTATATGCAAATCGTACCTGATCGTACACTACCGCATCCACACGGGCGAAAGACCATACCAATGTGAAATATGTGATAAGAGGTTTGCGCAGCTGGGAAACATGCACAAACACCACCGTATCCACACGGGTACAAGGTGATGTCTATGTGACATCTGTGACCAGTGGGTTTGGTGCAAAGCAGTCACACCAATGTGACACCTGTGGACAATGTTTTCCGTATAAATACGGCCTAGCACGGCACAGTGACCTGTATAAGCACTACTGGCCATGCGGTTGTGACCATTTTGCTAAGCGTTTTATTCGTAAATCTGACATATCACGACATTATCTTACGCTGACGGCAAACCGCAATGTTGTTGCGTCTGCCATGCTTTGTTGACAAACAGAACTGTCACAGTATGGTTACAGCACGTAGTGTTCTGGTGTACATGGAGAGTCGTCTGATCCTCCCGGGACGCGGTTGATCATCATCGCGTACACTGCGGATGGGCCGTTATCGCTGTGACAGTTGGGACAAGCCATCCACGTATGCGTCAGTTTCGCAGTGCGTTATTCACTCTGGCGGGAGTTTACCCATTCTGTTGTGGTGTCTATAGGAAGTGTCTGATGTTTCAGTGGCCTGTAACATGACATTGCATCGCCAGTACGGTGTCCAACGATACTAATGTGGTGACGCATGGCAGAAGATGTTTACGTGCAAGTCGAGAACCACCATGGCACTTGGAAAACCTAATGGGTGTTGTACAGGGTGTATTATGTCGGCGCCGATTGTATGCATTGCACAATACAAGCCAAGGGCTTGGAAGGTTTCTTTGATGTGCCTACCTTGCAGATATGTGAAGATTAGCATCCGCCAATGAAGCTATTTAATCGTCCATGATCTCCTCTGATTGATTACTGAAGTTAAAAGCGCACCGAAAGCATTTGATGAGTCCAGCCCACGCCTTTGATCTCTTGGCTGTTCGATCATTACAGCGATGGTCGAAGATTTCGCCACCGGATAAGCCAGCTTTCAACGACGGCTTCGGCTGAGAGAACCACCATCGGACAGGGCCATGGACACGATTCTGGTGGTGTGTGCCCTTGTCAGTTATGGCAAGGTGCTGAAGGCGTTTAACTGACTGTCCGAGAATGGGAACCTACCCCTAGTGTTTAAACGACCTCGAACTATTTCTATGGTGGGAGCATGTTTGGATACTTCATTTCGCTTGTTTTCCGAGGTACGTGGTGGATTCGTCTCGAAAAGCGTCCAGGAATGTTTACCATGCTGGTAAATGGCACATTGTGCACCCCAACCAGACTGCACTATGTTCGGCCAAGTCACAACTTGGGCTAAGCCCATCTAAGCCTGACTGACCACTGCCCACATTAAGCTGGGCTGAGTTACAGTTGGGGCGGCTGTGCTTGGGCTCCTGCCGTATTTGTCCAGTCGGAGCCCAGTCGGGTTTTGGGTGGCGTCCCCGTGCCATGCGCAATCCCAAGCAATAGTTGGGCTGTGCCCAAGTTCTGTACTGGGTCAGAGACCTAGTCAGCCTGATCGACCCCGATCAGAGGAGGAGGCATTGCTTGGACGACAGAGAGATAAAGATCGACAGGACCTTCCGTAGGGAGGCTGTCCCAGCTACGCTGACCGCCGAGGAGATTGTCCCAGCCCACCCACCCCAGCGGTCTCGTAGCTGCTCTTCTGAGAGCGCTTACGGGGAGCTCCGTCCCTCGAGTGACGTATGCCACCCGGCCTACTCGCCGGCTTCCTCGCAAGATTCGTCGAGATGCCTCCTCCCACTCCCTCTCTGCCCAGCGGCGCTCTCGGGCGTCGTCGGGAAACCGAGTTTTGCCGCCGGCCAGCTCGTCACTGTTTTGTGTCCCATCCCTCCCTATAGGCCAGAGCCGGTCAGAGGTCCCTTTCTGAGTCAAAGGATGACGCTAAGCTGCTGCGCCCGCCTCTGACCAACTGACCCCATCCCTGCAACTCTACGTTTGCGTACCCACCAATTCGCAAAGAGGATTGAGCGGAAGTTCCATGGAGGGTACAAGCTCCCTCCCCCTACACCATACCACTGACATATTTATGATTTTGCCAAGGAGGCGTCATTTCTCCAGAGGGGCGGCTCTTGGTCCACAACATTTGGACGGGGTACGCTCCGATCTCCCAGAGGGGCACCATTTGTTTTTGTCTGAAGAGTGCCTTTCGCCGATAAAAAAATCGCCGCGTGCGTTCGGACTCCCAGAGGACTGCCGTTCCCAGGCCGAGGAGCGCGTTGCGCTGATAAATTCGAGGGAGGGGTACGCTGGAACCTCCAAGGTAGGCGTCCTTCGGGTCATAAGGGGCGCCAATTTCGCTTCCTCCCCATTGGATCAGTTCTTGCAACATACCCTGGCTGGCAATGCCACTACCTCTCGCCGATTTGCTACCACCTGCCAGTCGTTCGACTCAGGGGTGTTGTTTTATATACATTTGAGGGGGAACTGCCACCTCAATGTGAGCCAATGGAATGTGCCCCCCCCCCCCCATTAATTTTGGTCTGCCCATTGCCCTCGTGTACTCTGCCCCGTCCAGTCATTTCAAGATAAGAGTTAAAGACTCAAGATAAAGATCATCAAGATGTCAACATCGGGGGGTCAACCCTTGGGGCGAGGTGGGCTCCCTCTCACAGATGCCTTCACTTCGCACCACGACACTTCTGAACGGAGCGTAATAAATCAATAAGGAAAGAACGGTAAGGTTCCTTGATCAACTCTGTATCATGAAAGGCTGATACAATCCTCCTGAGATGGCTGAATCAATTGGAAAAATGTAAATACGAAATGCGTACCTGAACTCCCATGGGCGCATGGCCTAAAACCGGCCGCGTTTCCGTGTTTTTTACTTACCCGCCGCTAGGTGGGCTGACACGCAAACCGCCGTCGGTTTCCAATCCAGGCGTACATGATCCATGACGAAGGAGCACCCAAAATATAGTAGATGAAACAATATTTTTTTAGACCTTCACGACGCAAAACCCTAAATTGCCGGCGTACTTTGCGCGCTGGAAGCTTTCTCCTTTTTACACATTATTTTGGTCGAGACCCCCTTAGCAAAATTATGGCTGCGCCACTGCAAAAAAAAACACAGCTTCAATGCAAATTTGCCTATGCATATGCACGACACTATCAAGATGCATGGAGCAATCATGTCGGCAATGCAAAGGAAGCATGCGAAGAACGTCTCTCGATCAACCTTGTCAATGCACCAAGTAGCATTGTCTCACGAGCCCATACTTCCTCATGACGTATCACGGCGGCGTGGTATCGATGTATCGATGGTAAACATTGAGCAAGCTGCCGTTGACCTTGACCGTGACCTAATGAACAAAATCATGATAGAACTAACTTTTCCTGAAGTAGGATTTGGGCTGTCGGTCACAGGTTTCATATTTAAGTTGTCAGTTGCAGAAAATGATTGAGCACATTGACCTTCGCCGGACCGGGTGGGGAGAGGGGCTCCCCGTCGTTTTTTTCCCCGGAATTGGGGCCGAATGAGCTGATGCACAGTCGCGAAATTTCCAGTAACTATCTCGTACAAATTTAAGGTCACCAAAAGTCATTGGGATAGGTCAAAGTGGACAATCATCTGAATATTGCTTGTCGTCACGAAGTCACATTGTGGGCGCTGCATGACCGACGCAATCGATGCGCCCCTAAACTCCAATAACCAACCAACGAAGTCACATTGTGTTCATTGCTTGTAGGTGTGGGGGCAAGTGTTAGACCTGTTAGCCATGTCTGGAGGGGGGGGAGGGCATTTTACACACCTGCGGATTGTGAAAAACGTCGCTGGCGCGCTGATATTTGCCACATTGGTGTGACAAATTTCGGTGCGCACATTGGTGTGGTCATCTACGGTCAACGAGTTTTTCAAGGTTAAGTGAGGTCAACTCCAAAAAAAGTTCAATTAGACGCCACGCTTTAATGGATAAAAATGTTTCCAAGAAGCGTTCAGCGTTGGTTATCATTAGGGGTGCAAGAAAACGCATCAGATGATTAAACAATTTTTTTTGATGACTTATTAGATTTGCATTTTTGCCGATTAGGGCAAAAATATCAGATTCTGGTCAAAGTAATCATCTCTATGAGGCCAAGTTGAGTTAAATCAACGTTTCGCGGTCGATTCTGCCCATCATAGAAATAAAAATTGAAGGAAATTTAAAACTCAAACATTCGAAAATTTCACAATTTTAAAATGTCGATTATTGGGCAGGCAAAAAATTAGGGTCATGGTCGATTTCGTCTTCCTTTTCTGACCCGAAATGATTTTTTCCTTTAAAATCACACCCAAAATGAACTCTCCAGGCCAGGGTGTGACAATCTGACCGGAAATGGGTAAGTGCTGTGCATTGCTTTTGTGTAGTGCGTTTCAATGGTGGCCGTGGTGGGCGGATTGGTGGTGATGTCCTGCGTGTGGGTGTTGTCAGTCCTGCTTTGTGTTGCTCTGGTATAGTAAGTATTATCCGTGTCCGATGTTCGTAGGGTGGTGACGGTGGGTGTATGGGGATGGTGTGGGAGCCGGTGGTCGCGCTGTGCGGTGTGGGCGTCGAGGAGGAGTTCAACGATCCGGTGAGGTGTGCCGTTTTGTCGTTTGTGCCGGTGCCTGTGTTGAGATGAGTGTCTTGCGTGTGTTTTGGGTGATGAGGGTGTCCTCAACACCGAAACAGTGTGTCTCTGACATACGCGTTTTCCACGACTGGACGCCGGCGGCCGTCCGGGGGCCCGCGGCGACTCCCGGTATTTTACACGCTTCCATGAATGCACGCCGGCGTCCGCCCGGCTGGTCTGCCACCCCTGCAGGGCGACACTGTCGGCGCGGACGGGCGCCCATCGATGCGCCCCGTTTCCGTCCCGTGACCCCCTTCCCCTGGGCTCCGCCGCTGCCGGCGGGGGTGCACAATGGCCTGTGACTCCCTCGTGGGCATGCGCAGCCGCCTCACGCGACCCTGCACGGGTGGGGTGACCTTGACGCCGGCCCGGCGACCATCGCCCCGGGCCGGCAGAGGCGGAGCCAGCGGCGGCAGTGCGGAGGGCCCGCCGGTCTCAGGCAGCGAGGACATTATTTCCCGTCACGTGGTGTGTTCCGCAGGCGGCGCCGGGCACCGCTGCCGTCTCCGCCGGCACAGCTGCTGCCGTCGCCACCGCCACCGTCAGAGCATAACGGATTGGATATCCGCAAGGATATCTGTTTGGTACGACTACCTGAGCGGAGCGAATAGGTTGGCAAATATAAACTGATACGTACTGGAACACTGATTGGCTCCCAACTTTCCCTCCAGCTTTCCCTGTGGAAACAAAAAGTTAAAAAAATAATCATGTTCTTGCTTTCCGACCACAGCCATGCAACATAAAATGATGAAATAGCTGATGCTGATGAAATTTTCATCTTCTGAAAATAAAAATATGATGCCACCGTCCGCAACTATGTTGGAATACTTGTCTTCACAGCAACCCTTAATGTAAAACACATGTTTAATCTGGAGCTAGATTCACTCCATTGTTATCAATTTCCAGTCATCAAACTGTTACGCAATCCAGATTATTGCAGTCACACTGTTGGCAATGAGATCGTAGATATACTATCTATGATCACATTCGGTAACTCCTCCATCCACCTGCAGCTTCAGTTACCTAGATATTGATACCTACAAGCAGGGGTGTCGTTTTGCATACTTTCTGAATGGCTCAAGCCACCCAATCGTGATCTTGAGCCATCCCAATGCATACACACACGCACAGTGACAGCTGAAACATTAACTGACATCCACTTCTCGACATTTTTTCTTCCGATTTTTTTTTCGGGGGGGGGCATTGCGTCAGCAGATGTCTGGAGACAACCGGGGCAAAGCTTTTTCACATGACAATTTGCCGACGGTTTGACGCAGCAACCAGACCACGACGATGGACGATAACAGGCAAATCCGTGACCCTGTCATTTCGACCTTATTTTGACCTTGGCGGTTGACCTTGATGCCCTTCAATTTGTGTTCGAGGCAGGCTGGTCCGTGTTAAGGGCTTTCACATGGCACCTCATATGTGACATTTTTCCCCACACGGCAGCCTTGCTTCACGAAACCGTCAGTTCGACCTTATTAAGGCCTTCAAGGTTGACCTTTAGACCCTTGATTCCTTCCAGGCAGACCGGTTCAGATTATGAACTTTCATATGACGTGTATCTTGTGACATTCTCTCGCATAAATTACCGACGGGGAGGGGGGGACGACGGCGGCCTGGTGATGTGACATCCGCTAGTGGAGTGGGTGTCGACGGCGGCCTGGTGATGTGGCAGCCGCCAGTGGGGGGGGGTCGGCGTCGGTATGGTGATGTCACAGCCGCCAGTGAGGAGGGGGGGGTGTCGACGGCGGCCTGGCGACGTGACAGCCGCCAGTGGGGGGGGTCGGCGTCGGTACGGTGATGTCACAGCCGCCAGTGAGGAGGGGGGTCGACGGCGGCCTGGCGACGTGACAGCCGCCAGTGGGGGATCGGCGTCGTATGGTGAGAGCCGCCAGTGGGGGTCGGCGTCGGTATGGGGGGCGTCGTGGGTTTGTGATGTGACAGCCGCCAGTCAGGGGGGATGTCGGCGGCAGACGGCGGGCACGCCAGGTGGCCGCCTCCACCGCCCTCCGCCGCCGCCAGCTGCAGTTCCAGAATACTTGTGTGCTGCGCCGCCCGGAGCCTCAACGGATGCTGGGAGCTGTGGAATTTCCGGGGAGAGGGCGAGGAGCGACCCGCCGAGCGTCGGTATAATAGCGGGCTGTGCGTCACCTCAGACGGACCGCCACAGGATTCGGGGCCAGGGAACAGTGGCACGTCGCCGCAGCCAATGGGAAACTGGGACATTCCTCCGCCCCAAGCAGGGCATTGGTTGCCACGGCAACGCATACAAACCACGCCACTATCCCTTCCCATCGGAGGAGGCACCTCTGAAGCAGGGGCGGATACAAGGCGCACTGGGGCATGTGCCCCCTCACGGGAATGTGGCGCCCTCTCGAGCGGAAACAGACACTCCTCCAATAATGTCCCAATGCATCATCATCACCCTTCCATTATTTTCAGCATGAGGCGCCCCTCCGAGAGGAAGATTCCCCCACAGAGAAGACCCGAGTGTACCCCCCATCAATTTTGTTTTCTTCACCCAGACGCCCCCCCGAAATGTAAAGGCTCTTTCGAAGTGGTGCCCCTCCCAACATGTGCCCCCATGACAATTCCTGGATCCGCCCGTGCTCTGAAGCCTAGTGTTGCGACTAGAGGTGACAAATACCAAAGATGTTAGGACCGAAGACCGGGACCCACCATTCGGATAGGACCAAGCCCGGTTGAGGCCCGGTCAAATAAACTGAAGCCCGGTCAACGTGTATATATGTATACTGAGTTGTTTGCAGATGATCAATTTCACGATGACATCGGGTGCTATGTTCACAGTAAGTCCGAACCGTACTGTCAGCGGATCGGGCTATCCATGCCCGTGGCCTCCCTGACCTGCGCGAACCCACCTTGGGTCAGCTGGTCCTTCGCTCAGCCGCTTGCAATCACGTGGGTGGAGCTGCACACAAGCATAATATATACATATATAAATATATAACATCATTCCCAGCCCCCATCTGGCCGTCACGTGACCTGTTCATGTATCAGGGCCCTCAAAGCACTGTCTATGTTTTAGCTGTTAGGGGTCCTTCCAGTCGAGGCGGCTCTTTCCACTGACATGGGCATTCTAGCTATCTCGTTTTCACGACCCTTGCCGGCCCGCAGGGAAGGCTTTTCATGTCTCAGGAGCCCTACCCGCACCAACTGCTGATCCATGTTAGTCGATGCAAGGTATTTGCTATATGACGTCATGACAATTAGCGACATTGAACACATTGCTAACTGTGTCATGTCGCAAACACAGGCCCTTGACTGGACCTTTGCGTTGCGCACGGCTATGGAAATTAGAGTGTGGCGTGGGTGCGATAGCGTTGATAATCTGCTGTTTTCAGTAATTAACATGCCATACATCTTTGAAATACATCAGGAATTATCCTCAACTTGTGCAATGCAGATCGCAAACGTTCTTGCTGGAAGATTGAAATGTGTCTGACAAGATTCATGATGATGATCATCATTGAGTACATGCAAAGTGTTTGCTGATTTAAAATGAACAACGTGAAATCAACTGACCGACCAGTTGAAACACCGGCATATACTCCAAGACCAGTCAAAAAGCTCGCCGGTCCTCTCTGACTTTTGGTCCTTAAATTTGTCACCTCTAGTCTGTGCCGTCCGACCTCGACGTTGTTTAATATAGTTTGGTCCGACCGTCGCCGGTCCGGGCAGCCAGCGGCCCCGCCACAACCAACAACCAGGCCGGCAACGGCCGACCCGGCCTCCGGCTGCTGCGTCAGGATGTCGGTGTCGTGACGTCACCACAGGGCACAGGCCGATCATTGTCTGGGAGACGGCTGTCTTGGACGGTGGCAGTCTAGCTGATGGACCTGCAACGGCAGGGAATCATTTCATAGACATCAAGGCACACATCCACCTGGACAGGCAACAGCGGGAAATCATTTAATAGACATCCAGATACACATCCACCCAGACAGGCAACAGCGAGGAATCATTTCATAGACATCGAGGGATCCACCCAGACAGACAGCAGTAGATACTTTGATACGATGAGCCCAAACACTTGCTTGGAAGACAAGCTTACCTAATGGTATGTTTAAAGGCCGGCGAACCAATTCTAACCGCAGACCATGGACGGATCCAGAGGTTGGCGAAAGGGGCGACCTCCATCTGGCACCCAGATTGACGCCCCGATGGTGCTGGGGGAGACCGGACAGACTGAGTGGGACAGGGCATAACGGACAGACTGAGTGGGACAGGACAGACCGGACAGACTGAGTGTGACAGGGCACAACGGAGAGACTGAGTGGGACGGGGCAGACCGGAGAGACTGAGTGTGACAGAGCATACTAAGTATGGCAGGGGAGACCGGACAGACTGAGTCTAACAGGGGAGACCGGACGTTTTGAGTCTGGCAGGGTAGACCGAACGTATTGAGTCTGACAGGGGAGACCGGACATACCGAGATTCTCACGTCAGGCCGACAGGCGAAACAAGTGCACTGGTATGACATGTCACGTAGACATTCCCAAACAATATCACCACCAAACATAATTGATATCGTGACGATTTGACGAACACGTTAACAATCCGACCACCGATAGTCTGCTGGAACATCCTGAGAGCCAAGTCTGAAATTTCGCCAGAGGGGAAAGACTTATAGGCTGACATCAAGATCACAAGTACAAGGGATGGAGTCTAACCCTTAGACTGCATGAAAGTGACCTGACCACTGGGTCAGACCGCAATCGAATGTGGGACATGAGACTACCTTATTATTCAGAGGCAACAGACGTTATTGATGAGTGACGATCCGTGGTCTGGTATGTTGGTATGCCGTCCGGTATGGCGATCCGTGGTCTGGTATGGTGGTGTGCCGTCCGGTATGGTGATCCGTAGTCTAGTATGCTGGTGTGCCGTCCGGTATGGTGATCCGTGGTCTGGTATGCTGGTATGCGGTCAGGTATGGTGATCCGTGGTCTGGTATGGTGGTGTGCCGTCCGGTATGGTGATCCGTGGTCTGGTATGCTGGTGTGCCGTCCGGTATGGTGATCCGTGGTCTGGTATGGTGGTGTGCCGTCCGGTATGGTGATCCGTGGTCTGGTATGCTGGTGTGCCGTCCGGAATGGTGATCCGTGGTCTGGTATGCCGGTGTGCCGTCCGGTATGGTGATCCGTGGTCTGGTATGCTGGTGTGCCGTCTGGTATGGTGCCAGGCTGCTGTCCGTTCTGCCCCTTTCTCCGCCACCTTCCCCGCATACACCGTCTGTGGTTCACAGTGACTTCGGTCTTCGTCACCGGTCTGTATTAGGCTAGACGGGAAATCATTACCGCCTTGACCAGCCGACTCCAGTCGGAATTGCTACCTCCATTTCCATTGTGATAATCCCTCATCCACATGGTGGGAGGGACCCTGTTCGTCTCCAAATGAACTTGGAGGGGTCTCCAAATAGATTTGGCCGTGATTGTGATCCATGTGGCGCCGCTGTCGGCGCCGGCCGGTGTGTGCGGGGTGTGTCGAGAGACAGATGGGTGTGCGGGGACAGCTGTGGTGACCAGAGACAGCCAAGGTGTCCGGTGACAGCCTTAGTATCCATAGACATCTGGGGTGTCCGGGGACATCTGGGGTGTGTAGGGTGTCCGGGCACAGCTGGTATGAGTGGAATGTATTGGGACAGGCGTCCAGGACATGTAATGAAAGTATATATATTGTATATAATAATGTAATTATATATAATGTACATATATATATAATGTATATATAATGTAATTATATATATATATATATATATATACATATAAGAAGAAAGAAGAGGGGACATCTGTGGCGTATGGTGGTGTGCTCGAGAACACACACACACACACACACACACACACACACACACACACACACACACACACACATATATATATATATATATATATATATATAAAATGAAAAAGCTACTGTCCAGAGCGTCCTGGTTCAGCCGAAATGTCAGCGAAAGCTGAATCCCTGCACCTGAAGTGAACCAAATATGCACAAACAAACACCATGATGCGAACTAAGAAAAGGCGAGAGAGAGAGAGAGAAAGAGCGCGCGCGCGAGAGCCGACAGTGCTGGAGGGAGGGCCAACACTGCTGAAGAGGGCAAACTCTGCTGAAGAGTGCAAACATGACTGGAGAGGGCCAACACCGCTAGATAGAGAAGGCTAACGGCTGGCGAAGGCCAACAGCGCTGCAGCCATGTGGCTGAAGAGACCGTGAACGCAACGGGCGGAAGGAATTATAGGCAATCAAGAGCAAGGCCAGCCGCGCGTGGCAGAGCAGGAGAGTATCCAGGACTCTGTCCCGTAGTCGGCCGACCGCCACGCCATTGCTGCTTGAATGTGAGAGCCGTCTGTCACCATCCCGGCCAGGACTCTGCCCCGTAGTCGGCCGACCGCCATTGGTGCTGGAGTGTGAGAGCCGTCTGTCACTATCCCGGCCAGGACTCTGCCCCGTAGTCGGCCGACCGCCATTGGTGCTGGAGTGTGAGAGCCGTCTGTCACCATCCCGGCCAGGACTCTGCCCCGTAGTCGGCCGACCGCCATTGGTGCTGGAATGTGAGAGCCGTCTGGCGGCGTCATGGTCGTCCCCAGAGCCGGCCGGTGGTGAGCCCCGTCACCGCCCCGTGACCATCCCGTCACCGCCCCGTCACTGCCCCGGCACCGCCTCGGCACCGCTCGGCAGATGAGACTCCGGACGAAATGTGATAACCGAATAACGGGAAAACAACACGAAGTGCAGGGGTCCGGGAGGTGCAAACCGAGCCCTATGTGCGCTTTGATTTCATCCACATACAGCGTTGCTTTACCCTCCTAATAAATTTAGCCCTCCCGGAAAATTATTTGGCGCATTAATTTTCCGGGAAATGTATTACATTATATTAAAATTATATTAAAATATATAGTATATATTAAAATTATATCGTAATAAATTATGAGCATATGGCGTTACCCTGTTCCGCTGTACAGGTGTGTCCGGTGGGTGTGGAGGGGAGTAGACGGCGACACCCTGTTCCGCTGTACAGGTGTGTCCGGTGGTTGTAGAGGGGAGTATACGACGACACCCTGTTATGCTGTACAGGTGTGTCCGGTGGGTGTGGAGGGGAGTATACGGCGACACCCTGTTCTGCTGTACAGGTGTGGCCCGTGGTTGTGGAGGGAACTGTACTTGTCATGTGAATTTATGTGTTGTTTTGAGATCTTCCAAACACCAAGCGTTTTCGATATCTCGTACAGAAGACGTGCCAGATGCCAAGTCGATTGTTCACTTCCACTCAATAGATGGATCAGATGGAACAATATGTTTATAGACAGGCATACTTTTTATTGAGGTATTCCACAATGGACTTGTGGCTACTACAGCCTCGCGTCAATTAGATAAAACAGCAGAGCAGAAAAGGTCAAAGTCGCAAACCAGCTAAACCGATGGTCACACATGTTATAATAATAAAAACATACAGCGGGGCGAGCAGCAAATGAGTCCAACACGTTGGACAGGCGCCGCCATAGGTGGCGAACGAAGGTCGGTACGGGAAGCCGCATCAGTTCGGGTGGCAACGAGTCCATAGTCCAGAGAACAAATCAAACAGTCAAAGCTTGCACCGTGCTGATAGTCTAATCTTGGACGGTTTGACAGTCTGATAGTCTGGCGTAGTTGCAGGGTGAGTATTCCAATTTATGAGGAGCGGTGAACCGGCGTCCGTGCGATTCGCAGGCCGGGCGGCAAAAACAATAAACAGTACGGGTCGGGAAGCTGGCCACGGCCGTGAAACGAACTTCGCGAAGGGTTCGTGGGGGAACAGCGCGAAATCGAGGATAACCCTTACGACTCAGTGCATTTGTTTCGCTGCGGGGAGTCCCGGGTCCCCGGCCCCCCATGGCTGTGGCCCTGCCAAGGAGCCCCCGATGCTTATCCACGAGCAGTGTCCGCAACGATGTTGATATTTGATCGTTGACGAAGTAAGTGTCGTTGTGACGTCATCAGTCCGACTGCCGCCGAGTTTGGGCCGTCGAGTCACCGCCGGCCGCGGCAGCCAGAGGACGCAGCAGCCAGCAACAAAGCCGGCAACGGCTGACCCGGCCTCTGGCTCTGACGTGAGGACCTCGGCCACGCCGCGGCCACGGCAGGACCTCGACCGGACATGTCGCTGTCGTGACCGCGCCACAGGTCACAGGTCATAGGTCGACGCATGGTTGTCTTGGACAGTGCACAGGCCGGCTGATGGACCTGCAACGGCATAGGGAATGCGACTTTAATAAACATTTACGCAAGTAGACAGACAGGCACACTTTCCCCGGCAGAACCGCACATTGGAAGAGGATTCATAAGTCCTTTTGCACTGAACAAGAAGTACCCAGGGATGCTCCGCCCATCACTATGCCACGAGCACTGAAATGGGGTGGGGCGTAGTCCGCCCACCTCTTCCGTTGTTCCGTAAATATTTCCAGATTGTACCGGTCGATATACGCAATTTTTGTGTACCTCCCACCAAATATCCGGAGCCTCGCTTACATCAAGAAAAACGAAAATCTGCTGGAAATGTCTTGAGTTAGAGAAGTCAAAACATTTCGGAGCGCCAGACCACACAAATCGTCGCTGATGCGCTTCCCATATATCGGTAGAGGGGAAGTGTTCTTGGCAATACTAGCGATTTGTTTGATGGATATTGCTAACCTATATAGTTTCGAGGTCATGTTATGTCACCGAGGTTAAATCAAGTTAAGTTCTTGGCAGGTCAATGAAACCAAACGAGGTGAACTGGAAGGTTGTCATGAACGCAAATTCCTGTCATGCGATTCATGCCATTTGGCATGTTACTCCCCGTACATCTTGAAAACTACCGTTTTTGTCATTGTGAATTAAAGCTTGCATATTTCATTCAGTTACTTCAGTCTTTTTTGTCGTGAAGCCGATTACGTGTGGCGGCCCGCCCGGATGGTCGATCCGGTGACCGGCCCGTTTCCGGAAATTTGAGTCGGTAACTGACTTCTACATAGTGTGGCAACTGACCTTTATAAAGGGACCTGAGGTCAAATGCCGGATCTATCATCTTTTTTGTATCATTAGTAATGTCCAAAACATCACTGAGGCCCATTTTGGAACATTTTAACACAATCGCCGTGATCCATAACGATATTAAGGTAAGCCACACAAAGCAATGACCCCATTTGATCTTCACGCATTCACTATGCCCATGAAATTTGCATACAATAGAGTCCGCCACTGTACCCGTCTACCCAGAACATTTCGTAACTATAGCTTTAATAGGGGATGAGATCTGAGGGGGAGGAATCCGCCTCCCTTTCCAGTGCTGGTAATTTTCAGAAGGCCTCCATGGGGCGTGATAAAATAACCTAACACGCACGCCGGAAGTCCTCTCCACAACGCACACCGATGGGTGATTTCGCGCCCCCTAAAATATCTGAAATTACACGAAGCACAGATAGTTAGAAGCACAATATTTATTGGGTGGACTACGGCTGAAGTGCACTCGTTTCAGTATAAATGGCATGACCCTGGGTTCATGGATGTAGGTTTCAGAACATTATTGAGGTGGGGTGGGGGGCACAATACAAGAAGGTAAATGACGGGCGCAAGTGGATTGGATGATACCAAATAGTGAAAGTTGTTGCTGTTGAAATGTTGAAAGTTAAAATTATTGGTGTGGCGGGGTGCACGACCAACATTGGGGGGGGAGGGTACCCTCCCAAAAGACATACAAAGGTACACTAATGCCTAGGTTAATGCCTTCAGGGTCAAGTGAGGTCGAGATCGGCCGTCACACCGCGTCGCCGCGCCACCGCACCCACGAAGTGCGTACGAAGTAGCCAGTATAGCCACCAAGTACCTATATATGAAGTTCCAAGCACCAAGTATATACCTTTATGATCCTGAACATTTGGAGACCGGGTGGCCGGTTGGGCGGTGGACTATGCACCCCGCAGATCCCGCCGTCACCAACGGATTTCGAATATTTGCACACGATGCGCTTATCAATGTTTGAACAGCACAAAATTGTATTCCAATATCGTCGTTCATTTATGAGATATCTTCAACAAACAGGAGGGATTGGCGGATTCCCCCATCAAGTGCGCGTGTGAAGACAGTGCCTCATGAATAGAGCTGAAAAAAATATAATTTGTATATATTATTGTCGTACCAAGCAATACTTTAACCCACTGGAGATCATACATATTTTAAAACTGAAAATGCACTGGTACTCATAGTTATAGTACATATGTAAGTTCATGTTTCCATATGCAATTTAAGCAGCTGCATCACTGGCCTAAACCCTGAGAAATAGAGAAGACTCTGACAGATATGGCCAAATATTGCGATTCCGTTTCATAACCAGCGCAGAGTATGCTTGGAATTTGCACTTGCAATCAAAAACATCTTTATGGAGTGGGGGTCACTTGCCGGCTACATCGGGGCATCTTTCACCCAAAAATTCCCAGTGATTCGTGAATTTAAGAAAATGTCTGCGGCAATATGTGATGGTCACTAGCGGATCCAGGGAGGGGCCATTCCGCCCATGCCCCCTCGCCGAAGCGCTTAAAAGGGGGAGGGGGAGGGGGTAATAGTGTCTTTTGGCCCCCCGAAACCAACGGAAGTAAACTGAAAAAAATGCAGTAACCTTTGCCGAGGTAAAAATATCGTCTGGATGAAGGAATCTCCAATTTTAAAGGTATTTTTATAATTGTTTGCAAGCCAATATGGTAGCACAGTACATTCTGACACACATCGAGGGTTCTATACTGCTCAAGTTCTGCTAACAGCAAGAGTTGACAAAATCGGATCGGCCAGTGTGTACACGTGCACGAACGTTGACGTGGTACAAAACGTTGAACGTGAACGTGAACGGTTTGGTAAACAAGAACAAAAATCCCGTAACTTAGAAGCGGTGGAGGTAGGCTGGGGCCCCTACACAGGAAATTATGTTGTCATGAATTATTATTGTAAAAATGGGTGCCTTTGACAAATAGTGGTAGAAATCCGATGCTTTTAACCAAAAATAGTGGGAGAATGAGTACTCTCCAAATCCCTACGACCCCTCCCCGGATGCAATTCCTAAGTACGCCCCTGGGGGGGGGGGGGGGGCTGACGCCAAAAACCAAAAGTTGGCCCACCAAACCGGTGGGCTAGATCCGCCAATGGTGATGGTAACAAGTATTCACCAACTTAGGTTGGTACGAGAGGTGGCAAATGCAAGGACCGAAAGCAAGCTTGGAAGTCTATCCAGGACCAGTGGGCTCTAAGGCCTATTTACACGCGGCAGAAACCCAGCAGACTCCCGGCAGAATCGTGACGTTGGCAGGACTGCGCAGGACCTGACAGAACCGGGCAGAATCGAGCAGAACCCGACGTCGGCGACGTCCGCAGCCTCTGATGTCACAACATAAGTTGATGACGTCACGCAACGCATTAGCTATAGCGGTTATAATTAATAGTTGTGAACGTCGGCGATGTCGGCGGCAGATAAGGTGAAATATTTCAAGATGTCTGCCGCTTTCTGCCGTCGGACGGATGTGTCGCACGTTTTTTTGTGGTTGCTGTTGAGCCTGCAGTATTTTCCTCCCTTACTTGCTCTTATACCTCGCACTCCTATTAATGATTCTCAACATTCTGATTGCCCTGTTCCAAATTCAGACGCATTGTTTTTCGGCTTTAAGATCATTTGAAACTAACACACATAAATCTCTTTCCTAAATATCTTTCCGATTTCGAATTCAGAAATGGTGTTCACCATTATCTTCGTCTGAGGTAGAAAAAACTGACGAACATACATGAAATGCTTATACATAACGAAGACACATAGGTATATACTTTCCATATCAAGTATCATATTTCTGTACAACTAATTCTCATCCTTAAATGCTGCCTTGAAAGCAACCATTCGTACATTGCGGCTCTTGGAGGTTAGCGATTTCGGTATCTCCATCTTACCCACTCACCCCCCCCCAGATCACTATATATGTCATTTGATATGTCAAGTCGAAACACTGGCAAAAAATACAAGCATGCTTAACCGGCGGCGTACCGAGTCTGGCAGCTGATCAGGGACGGATACAAGAGTGCATGGGGGGGGAGGGGTCGGCCGCTCACCTTTGTACCCCAAAAGGCGACCCCGACAGCGATGGGGCGTCCCTGCAGGTGGAAATGATGCCCCTACGAAATTTTCAGTCTATGGTAGCCCTACGGAGTGGAAATCACGCTCATGAAGCAAGTTAGAGTGCGCAGCTCCCCACCCCCAGCTGAACGAATTTTCTAATCGAAGGTCTAACAGGGCAGTCTAGGTTCAGGCCGGCTGAATCTGACAGGGCAGACGGAGTCTGACGGGACAGACCGGGCAGACGGAGTCTGACAGGGCAGACGGAGTCTGACAGGGCAGACCGGACGGACGGAGTCTGACAGGACAGACGGAGTCTGACAGGACAGACTGGGCAGACTGAGTCTGACGGGACAGACCGGGCAGACGGAGTCTGACGGGACAGACCGGGCAGACGGGGTCTGACGGGACAGACCGGGCAGACGGAGTCTGACGGGACAGACCGGGCAGACGGAGTCTGACAGGGCAGACCGGACGGACGGAGTCTGACAGGACAGACGGAGTCTGACAGGACAGACTGGGCAGACTGAGTCTGACGGGACAGACCGGGCAGACGGAGTCTGACGGGATAGACTGGATAGACGGAGTCTGACAGGGCAGACGGAGTCTGACGGGACAGACCGGGCAGACGGAGTCTGACGGGACAGACCGGGCAGACGGAGTCTGACGGGACAGACCGGGCAGACGGAGTCTGACAGGGCAGACCGGACAGACGGAGTCTGACGGGACAGACTGGACAGACGGAGTCTGACAGGACAGACTGGGCAGACTGAGTCTGACGGGACAGACCGGGCAGACGGAGTCTGACGGGACAGACCGGGCAGACGGAGTCTGACGGGACAGACCGGGCAGACGGAGTCTGACGGGACAGACCGGGCAGACGGAGTCTGACGGGACGCAGACGGAGCTGACGGACGGGCAGACGGAGTCTGACGGGGACGACGGACGGAGTCTGACAGGACAGACGGAGTCTGACAGGACAGACCGGGCAGACGGAGTCTGACGGGACAGACCGGGCAGACGGAGTCTGACGGGACAGACCGGGCAGACGGGGTCTGACGGGACAGACCGGGCAGACGGAGTCTGACGGGACAGACCGGGCAGACGGAGTCTGACGGGACAGACCGGGCAGACGGAGTCTGACGGGACAGACCGGACAGACTGAGTCTGACGGGACAGACCGGGCAGACGGAGTCTGACGGGACAGACCGGGCAGACTGAGTCTGACAGGACAGACCGGGCAGACTGAGTCTGACGGGACAGACCGGGCAAACCGGGCAGACTGAGTCTGACAGGACAGACCGGGCAGACTGAGTCTGACGGGACAGACCGGGCAGACCGGGCAGACTGAGTCTGACGGGACAGACCGGACGGACTGAGTCTGACAGGGCAGACCGGACAGGCAGCTTCTCAGTCAGACTGACAGGCGAACAGGTGCACTGGTATGATAGGTCACGCCGACATTCACAAACAATATAAACACTGAACACCGTTGACATCGTGACGCATGGAAGAGCACACTAACAACTTGACCAGCGATAGCCCGCTAGCTCATGCTCAGAGGAAAGTCTGAACGGTACCACTGGAAGTTATATGAGAGGCAGGACTGATAGTCTGAGGGGAACGACTGAAAGCAAGTCTAAGAGTAAAGACTGATGGTCTGAACAGCAAACCTAACAGTAAGCCTCAGAGTTCAGACTGGAAGTGAGTCTGGAGTACTCAATGTGAGTTTAGGTGCCTTAAGATCTCAGAGCCGACAGATGTTATTGATGAGTGGCGGTCCGTCTACTCGTATGCTGGTATGCCGTGAGGTATGGTGCCAGGGTGCTATCCGTATGTTCCCCCTCCCCCCGGCACGTTTCCCGCATGCCCCGTCCGGGGTTCATTATGACTTGGTCTGGCGCCGTCTGTCTGGCGGCCAGACAGGATATCATTAACGTCTCCACCTGCCTACTCAAGTCGGAATTGTTTCCTCCGGTTCCATTGTGCGATAATCCCTCATCCACAAGGTTGGGTCGCCCCGTTCCGTCTCAAATGAACTTGGAAGGGTCCCCAAATGGATTTGGCCGTGATTGAAATCAATGTGGCGCCGCTGTCGGCGCCGGCTGGTGTCTGGGCGACGGCTGTGGCGCCCAAAGGCAGCTGAGGTGTCCGGGACAACTGTGGTGTCCGGGGACAGCTGAGGTATCCGGGGACAGCTGAGGTGTCCGGGGACAGCTGAGGTGTCCGAGGACAGCTGAGGTGTCCGGGGACAGCTGTGGTGTCCGGGGACAGCTGAGGTATCCGGGGACAGCTGAGGTGTCCGGGGACAGCTGAGGTGTCCGGGGACAGCTGAGGTGTCCGAGGACAGCTGAAGTGTCCGCTGACAGCTGAGGTGTCCCGACAGTTGAGGTGTCCGGGACAGCTGTGGTGTCCGGGACAGTTGTGGTGCTCAAAGGCAGCCGAGGTGTCCGGGATAGCTGAGGTGTCCCGGACAGTTAGGTGTCCCGGACAGCTGAGGTGTCCGGGACAGCTGAGGTGTCCGTTCGGGACAGCTGAGGTGTCCCGGGACAGCTGAGGTGTCCGGGACAGCTGAGGTGTCCAGGACAGCTGAGGTGTCCGGGACAGCTGTGGTGCCCAAAGGCAGCTGAGTTGTCCGGGAAAGCTGTGGTCCCCGAAGGCAGCTGAGGTGTCCGGGGACAGTTAAGGTGTCCGGAACAGCTGAGGTGTCCGGGGACAGTTAAGGTGTCCGGAACAGCTGAGGTGTTCGGGACAGCTGAGGTGTTCGGGCCAGCTGAGATGTCCGGTGCAGCTGAGGTGTCCGGGGGCAGTTGAGGTGTCCGGGACAGCTGAGGAGTCCGGGACAGCTGAGGTGTTCGGACAGCTGAGGTGTCCGGGACAGCTGAGGGGGTCCAGGACAGCTGTGGTGTCCGGGACTGCTGTGGTACTCAAAGGCAGCTGAGGTGTCCGGGACAGCTCATGTGTCCGGGACAGCTGTGGTGTCCCGGGACAGCTGAGGTGTCCGGGGACAGCTGAGCCGGTGACAGCTGAGGTGTTCGGGACAGCTGAGGTGTCTGGTACAGCTGAGGTGTCCGGGACAGCTGAGGTGTCCGAGACAGCTGAGGTGTCCGGGACAGCTGAGGTGTCCGGGACAGCTGGGGTGTCCGGGACTACTGTGGTACCCAAAGGCAGCTAAGGTGTCGGGACTGTGGTGTCCGGGACAGCTTGGTGTCCGGGACAGCTGTGGTCCCAAGGAGCTGAGGTGTTCGAGAAGCTGTGTGCCCGAAGGCAGCTGAGGTGTCCGGGACAGCTGAGGTGCCTGGGGACATCTGTGGTGTCCGGCACAGCTGTGGTGCCCGAAGGCAGCTGAGGTGTCCGGGACAGCTGAGGTGCCTGGGGACATCTGTGGTGTCAGGGACAGCTGTGGTGCCCGAAGGCAGCTGAGGTGTCCGGGACAGCTGAGGTGCCTGGGGACATCTGTGGTGTCCGGGACATCTGTGGTGTCCGGGACATCTGTGGTGCCCGAAGGCAGCTGAGGTGTCCGGGACAGCGGAGGCGCCTGGGGACATCTGTGGTGTCCGGGACAGCTGAGGCGCCTGGGGACATCTGTGGTGTCCGGGACTACTGTGGTACCCAAAGGCAGCTGAGGTGTCTGGGAGAGCTGAGGTGCCCGAAGGCAGCTGAGGTGTCCGGGACAGCTGAGGCGCCTGGGGACATCTGTGGTGTCCGGGACAGCTGAGGAATCTGATGTGAATGGGGACAGTTACCCGGGCCAGTATGAAAAGTGGTTGCTCACTGTGATCAGCCTATCGAGAGTTATCTGGTGACGACGTGGTGAGTTTCCTCTCTGTTATCTGCGTCGGATGTGGACCCTCGCATTCCTGTGTGTGTCCTGTGTATCCTGTGTGTTCGGTACGGTTTGAAGCAATGGACGCTGACATAGCATGCTCAGGTCTGGCGGGCACAGGAGGCAGGGGCAGAGAGGAGCATCAGCAGAAGTATAGAGATATGGAGAGGAGCATCAATAACAGGTGGCAATTGTGTGGGCGCTAAATGATCACAATTTTGGTCGAGGCGCCCTAAAACTCAAATAACTAACTAACAGGTGGCAATTGTGGAGCTAGATATGTAGGCGTCCTCTTCGAGCTACAGGGGCGCCTACTGGCACTCCCAGTCTGAGTGTCAAATTTCGTAAGTCTGAAGGACATAGCGGTTTTTCCATCAGTTGCTTCGGCATGACTAGTAAGTAATTTATGCTTTGTCGATGAGCATTTTTGAGATCCGAGGAAGGTATTAGCAAGCGCAGCCAGTAGGGACGGCACCCTGTCTTAGCACCCTAAATACACTAGATGAAACGATACATTTTGAGATTTTTTACGACACGACACGACATAAACAACACTATTTCGTACAATGTCTTCTGAATCACGAACGTCTCTGCTGTAGGATTCTGCTTTTGCTGATCTATGCTGCGGTGGGATATCGAGCGGTGGGATACCATCTGAGTTTTAAGGTGCGAACTGACTGGAGTGGAGACGCTATCGAAATGGCAACGGAAAAGCACTTTTGAACACCTGAAGATGAAATATGGAGGATGGGTAGTGTTTGATGCAGCAGATGTGTTGCCCTCTTACCTTCGGTGTGGGACTATGACTAGTCCACCATCCCGACGTGTGTCCTGCACGTGAAGTTCACTGACATAGCTGGGTCCGGGCGGCGGCGAGCCGAATCCTGCACCGAGCGGCAGCCGGCGAGCGACTGTGGGCTGGGCGGCGGCGGCCGGCGCCGGGGGCGGTACCTGCCGCACAACGTCACGAGCTAAACCGGTCGATGGCTGTAGTGCGGCGTGCCATCTGTTGATACGACGGCGAGCTGGTGTTCGAGCGGACGATGAGCCTTTGCAAAACGATGAAGGCAGCAAGAAAGTATCACTTATCGCGCCGGTAGCGGCCCAGCGGCGCCACCTGCGCGAAAACCCGTTTTTATGCTAATTGATGGTGAAAATGCGGTTTGGTAGGTATTTGAAATAGCTCGGATGGTCGTTGCTGTGGTGAGAGTGAAGGTTCAATCCCAGCACAGATGTTTGACTGCTGCCGACGCGATATGGGCGCCCCACGACCAGCCTGCCGCCCGGTCCGCCCGGTGTGGGAAATGCAGTGCTGTTTAATAGAGACTCCTAAGTTTTAATCATTTTTGGAAATATAATTTTCTGAAAGTGATCCTACGGTCAGATGTATAGATGTGAGCAGATATTCGTGCAGAAATCAAGATTTGACCTCATTTTGAATGCCAACCATCGGTGGAAAAATTATTTTTCCTCTTCCTAAACGAAGCGTGACCCCCTAAATTTCCAAAAAAAGGAACAGGACCCCCAAATTGCATCGCTTCTCGGCCTCATGGCTAAGATCAAAGTGTAGTATCTGTTCTTATCAGCTTAATATCTGATACGTCCCCTACATGGGGACCAGTATATTAAACTGATTTTTGGATTATGGTGGGGTTTTTGGAGCTTGCTCCTGCCCTACCGCGGGTTGATCTGGCGTTGCACTACTGCCAGAATCGGCCCATTTAAAGCTGAATGAAAAAGACTGGTGTTTGGTATCCGTTTATTTTCTTGTTTTTTTTGTTTGTTTACTTGTTTGTTTACTTGTTTGTTTACTTTATGTTTCCTTGTTTGTTTTAGGGCGGGCCGTCTCTTGGTCCACGGTTTTTATGGCCCTTTTGGCGGCCGTGGCAATTATTGTTGGTCTTTGGTATCCGTTTGTTTACTTGTTTGTTTGTTTGTTTACTTGTTTGTTTACTTGTATGTTTACTTGTTTGTTTTAGTCTCTCGGTTCACGGTTTTTATGGCCCTTTTGGCGGCCGTGGCAATTATTGTTGGTCTTTGGTATCCGTTTGTTTACTTGTTTGTTTGTTTGTTTACTTGTTTGTTTACTTGTATGTTTACTTGTTTGTTTTAGGGCGTGCCGTCTCTCGGTCCACGGTTTTCATGGCCCTTTTGGCGGCCGTGGCAATTATTTTTTGTCTCTTGTGACTGTGTGCAGTGTTTGTTGTTACGTTTGTTCGTTTTTTTATTGTTTTTTTTTTGTTCGTTTTCTTTACTGCGGCCGCGGCCGTGCGGCGCCGGCTTTTTTAACGTTTTTGTTTTGTTGTTCATTTATATGTGGTTGGTGTGGTGCGCTCCCGGGCGGCCTACCACGCCAGGTTTCGGCCGCCGGGGGCGCATCGGAGCAGATCGTTGTGTGGCCGGGCACCAGCGTGGTGCCCGGCCACGAGTAAATGTTTGTAAAAATGTAATCACGTGTTGAAACATTTACTGTAATAAAGAAAAAATCTGTTCTTATCAGCGGAATATTTGATACGTCCCCTACATGGGGACCAGTATATTAAACTGATTTTTGGATCATGGTGGGGTTTTTGGAGCTGGCTCCTGCCCTACCGCGGGTTGATCTGGTGTTGCACTACTGCCAGAATCGGCCCATTTAAAGCTGAGTGGAAAAGACTGGTCTTTGGTATCCGTTTATTTACTTGTTTGTTTGTTTGTTTGTTTACTTGTTTGTTTACTTGTTTATTTACTTGTTTGTTTACTTTTATATTTCCTTGTTTGTCTCTTGGTCCACGGTTTTTATGGCCCTTTTGGCGGCCGTGGCAATTATTGTTGGTCTTTGGTATCCGTTTGTTTACTTGTTTGTTTGTTTGTTTACTCGTATGTTTACTTGTTTGTTTTAGGGCGGGCCGTCTCTCGGTTCACGGTTTTTATGGCCCTTTTGGCGGCCGTGGCAATAATCCTTGGTGTTTGGTATCCGTTTGTTTACTTGTTTGTTTGTTTACTTGTTTGTTTACTTGTATGTTTACTTGTTTGTTTTAGGGCGGGCCGTCTCTCGGTCCACGGTTTTTATGGCCCTTTTGGCGGCCGTGGCAATTATTTTTTGTCTCTTGTGACTGTGTGCAGTGTTTGTTGTTACGTTTGTTCCTTTTTTTGTTTTGTTTTTGTTGCTTGTTTTAATTAGAGGGCGGCCCGCCCGGCACCTTATATGCCATTTTAGCTTTTTAGCCGGCGTTGCGGCCGCGGCCGTGCGGCGCCGGCTTTTTCATGTTCTTTTTTGTTATTCCTTTATATGTGGTCGGAATGGTGCGCTCCCGGGCGGCCTATTACGCCAGGTTTCGGCCGCCGGGGGCGCACCGGAACAGATTGTTATGTGGCCGGGCACCAGCGTGGTGCCCGGCCACGAGTGAATGTTTTCTATGTAATGTAATCCCGTGTCGAAACATTAACTGAAATAAAGAAAGATATGTTCTTATCAGCTTAATACCTGATACGTCCCCTACAGGGGACGTATCTATTTTTAGCCATTTTAGATTTTAGCTGGCGTTCCGGCCGCGGCCGTGCGGCGCCAGCTTTTAATGTTTTTGTTTTTTGTTTTGCATTGATGTGTTTGGTGGGGTGCGCCCCCGTGCGGCCTACCATGCCGGAATTCGTCCTCCCGGGAGCGCATCAGAGCAGATCGTTGTATGGCCGGGCACCAGCGTAGTGCCCGGCCACGAGTAAATATCTGTTAAAATGTAACGTCTGCCATGAAACATTTATTGAAATAAACAAAAATTGCTCTTATCAGCTTAATATCTGATACGTCCCCTACATGGGGATCAGAATATTAACACGCGCCCTGGAGGGCCTCTGAAAATTACGCGCACTGGAGGGGGGCGGATTCCGCCCCCCTAAGATCTCGGCTCCTAGAGAGCTGAAGGAACGAAATTCGCAGGGTGGATGGGTACGGTAGTGAACTCTATTGTGTGCAAATTTCGTGACCTTAGGTCAATATCTTCAAGGTCAAATGAGGTCAAATTGGCAAAATGTTCTGGTTTTGCGTGGATTGCCTTGTCGTCGTTATGGATCGCTGCGATTGTGTTTAAATGCTAAAAATGGGCATAAATGATGTTTTGGACATTACTAACAGCCACCCGGTCCCGGTCCCGGTCCACGAGAGCGTCGTCCGCCGGGGGAATGCCGACTGTCGCCACCCGTCGCCGTTGTCCACCGGACCAGCTGCGGCAGTGACATCCGACAGCGGCTCGACTTCGACCACCGATGGGCGATGGACCCGACCCCGGTGGCTGGTCGCCGCACGCGTTCCCTGTCGCCGCAGTTCGCGATGCCGGACTTCGGGCCCATGACCCCGCCGCCGCCGCTGCGACCTGCTGGACACCGCCTCTCAGGACGCCACCGCCTGCTGCCACCGACTCGGACTCCGACTCCGACTCGGAGCCCGACCAGTGGCTGGACGCCAGCGCCGAGCCCAGCGAGGACGCCGACGCTGGCGCCAGTTCGGGGGCGATGCCTGACCTCAGCATGCCCAGCCTCGCCGCCCTGCTGAGGTCACCAGTCAACACTTCCGTCGCCTCCGACTCCAGCCACACCGACTGGCCGGTGGTCTGGGACACCAGCTGGAGCAGTCGGACCCGCCGGCCGGCTGGCGCGTCGAAGCTCTGGGGACTGCGGCGCTCGGCCGGACAGGAGCACGAGCCGGAGCTGCTGTCCCCGACCCCAGTCAGCCCCAGTCCCCGGCTGACGCCGC
>JAOTOM010002209.1:0-67500 GCA_034440615.1 Ashinkailepas kermadecensis
TCTCCCAGATGGTTGAGACAGTTTGACAAAGTTTAGTTTGCTGTACCTACCCCTCCACAAGGTAATTTGTACATTGGGGTGGGGAAGGGTTTGGCAGAAGTTTGCTTTTCGATAATGCCGGTAGCATGCGTTTTAATAGGAGAGATCGGGCAAGGTTAGTTTACCCGTGCTAACGAAAGGCCAGAACCTTGTTAGGAGTTTGTATGCAGGGGCACCCGGTGATTGACATCAATAATGGTAAGTGACGATATTTGGGGCCTAAAGACGCAGGCCGCCTTTAGCTACATCCAGTCAAACCATCTTTAGCTACATCCAGTCAGGCCACCCTTAGCTATATCCAGTCAGGCCACCTTTAGCTACATCCAGTCAGACCACCTTTAGCTACATCCAGTCAGGCCACCCTTAGCTATATCCAGTCAGGCCACCTTTAGCTACATCCAGTCAGGCCACCTTTAGCTACATCCAGTCAGACCACCTCAGCTACATTCAGTCAGATCACCTTTATCTCCATCCAGTCAGATCACCTGTATCTACATCCAGTCAGACCACCTCAGCTACATCCAGTCAGACCACCTCAGCTACATCCAGTCAGACCACCTCAGTTACATCCAGTCAGACCACCTCAGCTACATCCAGTCAGACCACCTCAGTTACATCCAGTCAGACCACCTCAGCTACATCCAGTCAGACCACCTCAGCTACATCCAGTCAGACCACCTCAGCTACATCCAGTCAGGCCACCTTTAGCTACATCCAGTCAGACCACCTCAGCTACATGCAGTCAGACCACCTCAGCTACATCCAGTCAGACCACCTCAGCTACACCCAGTCAGACTACCTCAGCTACATCCAGTCAGACCACCTCAGCTGCATCCAGTCAGACAACCTCAGCTACATCCAGTCAGACCACCTCAGCTACATGCAGTCAGATCACCTCAGCTACATCCAGTCAGACCACCTCAGCTACATCCAGTCAGACTACCTCAGCTACATCCAGTCAGACCACCTCAGCTGCATCCAGTCAGACCACCTCAGCTACATCCAGTCAGACTACCTCAGCTACATCCAGTCAGACTACCTCAGCTACATCCAGTCAGACCACCTCAGCTACATCCAGTCAGACCACCTCAGCTACATCCAGTCAGTCGGCACGGGCGCATGGAATGCACTTCCTTTTTGCTCTGACCGCGGTAAATTGTCCCCTAACTACCAGCTGGGTGCACCCAGACGCTTGGGTGCGAGACAGCGGCAATCTTCGCGCCGTCTTCAGAGAGCCACCAGTTGCTCTCTGCTGGTGAGATGATGCTAGGCAGCACATTAGGTCATTATCTCTGTTGGTGAGATGATGTTCGGCAGCACAGAAGGTCATTCTCTCTGTTGGTGAGATGATGTTCGGCAGCACAGTAGGTCATTCTCTCTGTTGGTGAGATGATGTTCGGCAGCACAGTAGGTCATTCTCTCTGTTGGTGAGATGATGTTCGGCAGCACAGTAGGTCATTT
Source organism: Ashinkailepas kermadecensis (assembly GCA_034440615.1). Lineage (NCBI taxonomy): Eukaryota > Metazoa > Arthropoda > Thecostraca > Neolepadidae > Ashinkailepas > Ashinkailepas kermadecensis. Next base: position 1,501 of record JAOTOM010002209.1, read on the forward strand.
CAAAAGCTTCACGTGACCGGCACGTTGTACACTCACATGCGCGAAAGAAAATGCATGTAGCGAGAGTTGAACTGGGCCGTCAGCTTGAAATACGCACGTGCGTTTAAGGCGCACATGCGACAGCCACCGTAAAGACGAGGTCATCAATTAAAGAGGAATACTTCCAAACGATAACTTGCCTTCTTCCCTGCCAATTTTACCTGTTGCTAGCAAGCTTACTGGTTGTCGAGTGACATAGTCTGCTACCAGCTGGTTCCAAGTGCCGTCAGTTTAGTCAGCTTACTGTCAGCTGACCTCACCTGTTGCCAGCTGGTCTCAAATGCCGTCAGTTTAGTCGGCTTACTGTCAGCTGACTTCACCTGCTGCCAACTGACCTCACCTGCCGCTAACTAACACCTGTTGTCAGTCGGCCCAGTACGCCACTACAGACGGGCCCGCCTGCCCTGCCGTGCGTGGCCTGCCATTGCTTTTGCTTGCCGCTGGCGTCCCTGTTGCCGCCCCCCCCGGGGGCCTGCGGGCGGCCGTGCGCCCCCCCCCGCCTTGTGGGCCCAAGTACTGCCACTACATGACCAGTGGTCGATGGCCCTAGCCTCCCGCTGCTGCCGTGCCCTGCGCTAACTAACATCGGTTGTCAGTCGGCCCCAAGTACTGCCACTATGACCAGTGCAGTCGATGCGCCCTAAGCCTCCAAGTGCTGCCAACTTATTCAGCTTGCTGCCAGCTGGCGTCACCTGTTGCCAGGTGCGGCTGTCGGCGGGCTCGAAGTGGTCCAGTCGCTGGGTGAACCATTGGTCCGCAGGCAGAGATGCCGGGTCAGAATGCACGGGTGGCGGCAGCAGCATCGGCGGAGCCCGCACACCGCCGCACAGCCGCATCGCGCTCAGCGCAGCCAGAGCCAGCAGGATCACAGACTGGCGCGGCATAGCGACTCGGCGAGTGTCTCGTCAGCTGGAGCGTCGTCGGTACACTGCGGGCCACAGGTCTCCAGTGGCTAGTGCGGAGAGACAGGTGGATAGATGGGTAGGTCGATAGAAAGATACACAGATATACATGTATTATATATGCATATATACATATGCATATATATATATATATATATATATATATATATATATATATATATATATATATATATATATATATATATATGGAATTCAAAGCTTGGTACCTGCGTACCTGTTCTGAATTGTGTTATTTGCTTGATTCATGACTGCAAGTAATGGGTATCAACCTGTGTGCTTTATGAATTGCTTTGCAATCATCATTATGTTGCTATCAATACTTTCAATTGAAAAAGGCAGTTTCGATAAGAGGTCGATTTTCAATTCACGTTCTGGGAGTGAACGAGGCTTTCCAAAGTGATGTAAGCTGCCAATATGATCTTCATCTTAAACAGTGATTGTACCACTTCAGGTGCAAAAATGATTGCGTTTAAAGAACTGGTCTTTTGACCGAACTTCAGATTGACCGGACCTCAATCGGGCTTGGTCTCACGGGACCGGCAGGTCCCGGTTTTCGGTCCCAAAATGTTTGGCATTTGCCACCTCTAATGGAGACACCAGGCGGGCCCTTGTCGGAATATGTCGATAGCTTATCTGGACGGGAGTGGCCGGCCGGTGCGAGGCGTACCGTCTGGATTGCGTCAGTTCAGTCGCAGTTGCCGCCGGACTAGGATTGCTCGGATCACAGCCCGAGAGAGCAGTGCACGGTTCGTCCAAAGGCATACGAAGTTAGCGGAGTCAGAGGAGGAACACCAATCACCAGTGGAACTATCTATCTCTAGTGGGAAGGGATGAGGGATAATCATTTCCATGGTTCTACAGCATACGACGCTGAATTTTTGGCGTGAGGTTAACCTCTTTGGCGCCCGAGAGACCCTGGGTCCTGACGCAAATTGCTGGACAAATGGTGATAAAAAGGGTGTCTAACGCTTAGCTCGGTTGTTCTAGTTCCAGCAGTGCTCATGCCTCTTCAGGAAAACACTGGGTCTGACGTACATCCCAACTGTGGCTCTAACTGAGATCCTGTACACACATTCACCACTTTGAGGGCATCGTACTATTTCCGATGTCGTAAGCAGCAATATTTTTAACCCATTGCCATCCTTTTGATGCATATTGCATGTGTAGCCCAGAGGTGCACAAACCTGCCAACTCGCCTACCAGCGTAGGTGATAGATATCGGCGGACACTGTGCCGTTGTTGTGACAGATAATCATTATTGGAAGAAGGAAAAGTATGTACCACATATAGAAGATGTATCACTTCAGGAAACATATTTTAACGCAAAAATATTTAATGTGCTGTTGATTTTTGGTTATTTCAGCGCAGCGCTAACTCTTTTGGGACAGATCCCGGTGCACAATATCTGCTGCACGCAGCCAGATCCATTAGGCTGAACCATGGCGCAATAGGCTGTCACAGATACGCCGTGACAGTTGATAGGGTTCGATTGCGGTGACCTGTGCTATTGGAGACCTGCGCTATACCGTTTTGGGGGACCTGTACTATTGGAGTAGGTTAGGTAAAATCCGAAAGTTTCGAAATGTGACAGATTTATGGGTTTCAATGCTTGCAGGTGACATTCTTGACGTTTTGTGCACCTCTGGTGTAGCCCCTTACCTTCCAACGCAGACGCTTACGTTGAACAGCGTAGAGTCCCAGTGGGCGGGAGTGGGACGATGGGCAGGAGGAGAGCCCCCGAAGAGCAGGCGGGGTGTGGCCGGTGAGCGGAGCCGACAGGGAGTGAGGGCAGGCGCTTCTGTAGCGTACTGTGACTCCCAGATAAGTGGCAGCCCTCAGTTCCGGGCTGTGTCGCGTTCCCACGGCCGTGGGAGAAGCAACGGCTGGTACAGAGCTCGGCTACTGCTGACTCTGTGCATCTCACCAGGCGGAATTCGCGCCCAGGTGGCATGGTGGAAATATACATCACTTTTTTCAGATGTTTGCAAATTCGATTGGTTTGAAATAATACAAGAAATACAAAATATACAAAGAAACATTTATGTTCCTCAAATATTGTACCACCATCCCAGACACTGACCCCTCCCTCAAGCAGTGGGGAGTGGTCGCTGACTGGGAGAGGACCACGACCATGACTGGGAGGGTATGACGCCCCTCACCACAAGAGGAGGCCCCCGTTTAGGGGATGCCTTGCATTCTCATGGTACCTGGCCAACATGCCTCCCCAGGAACGCGTCCAGAAGTTTCCTATGAAGTACTGGGTTGAGCGAAGTTCCTCGGTTTCTCCTTAAGTGCGCTGAATACCGACCCTCTTGATGATATATTGTTTTCTGGAATTTGTAGAATATCAACCAACCCCCGCCCGCTTAACACGTTTTCTAGAAAATGAGCGTCCACTCACCGACACAAAAACCGAGGACCTTCGCCAATCTCACCGCCCCCAAGCCTACCTACTTGAAGAAACAATCCATGCATTATGCTTTTACCGTCCTTTGATCACAAATCATCTTGAAGATGATGATAGTTGTTTTCATTCAGCTCCCAAAATGGCGTTTCTTGTGATACAAGCGAATAAAGAAATAAGCTAAAGAAAGAAATATAAAAGATATTTGCCGTTGATATTGACGCTTGTTTTTGTTTACATTCATGTCGGTTGCTGAAGGATATCTGCTGTGACCATCAATGAGCAGTTTTGTTTCAACGTGATTTTTGAAGTTTTTCCTCTCATGTTCCATTCGCTGTATGGGAAATTATTTCTGTCTTCTTTCAACAGTTTGATAAAAGAACACAAAAAAGTTTTCCCTCTCCCGTTCCATTTGCTATTTAAAGTGGGAAATTATTTGTGTCTTCTTTCAACAGTTTGATTAAAGAACACAAAATAACTTCGTCGACAAGGAACAAAAGCACGGAGGTGATGGCCGGGTGGAACATGGTAGGGTGTGTCGTGTGTCACAAACACGGCATCGATATGAAATTATGGTGCTCCAAGGCTTTAGAACGCTTAAGCATTATTTCTCGCCTTTATGTACTTAGCTCCAAGCGATTCAAATTTATGGTTGTGTGCCTAGCGGAGAAAGCCGGTACTGATAATCGCATCGCTGCCTCGGTTTAATATGAATTATGAAGATGATAAATGTCGGATTTTTTCATTGAGATATGCTTGATAGCTATATCAGCGTCAATGTGAGGAAGCAACTTCCCGTTTCCATTTTATTTCATCTAGAGCAATGTGCCTAAGATCCTAGGAATGCGTTTGTCGTGTCTCCATTTCCTTAGCCTAATATTCACTTTACTGATATCGCACCCCTACGTGGCTTCATTGTTGTTTCATCGTTAAGTGCATGTTGCCGCCTCTATATTGCATGCATTCCATATTCTGATACTCCACCGTCTGCACCACCCCACCCGTTCCCGCCCCGACGCACTCCTCTCTCCCCGTCCGGCACTCCTCTCTCCGCCCGGCACTCCTACATCCCCTCCCGGCACTCCTCTCTCCCCGCCCGGCACTCTTCTCTCCTCGCCCGGTACTCCTCTCTCCTCCGCCCGGCACTCCTCTCTCCCCGCCCGGCACTCCTCTCTTCCCGTCCGGCACTTCTCTCTCCCCGTCCGGCACGCCTCTCTCCCCACCCGGCACTCTTCTCTCCCCGCCGTCACTCTTCTCTCCCCGCCGTCACTCTTCTCTCCCCGCCCGACACTCCTCTCTCTCCGCCCGGCACTCCTCTCTCCCCACCCGGCACTTCTCTCTCCCCGCCGTCACTCCTCTCTCCCCGTCCGGCACTCCTCTCTCGCCGTCCGGCACTCCTCTCTCCCCGTCGCGTCGTCACTGATAGCCTGCGCTAATCGCCCGACACGGCACCGACACACTGCCACATACCCTCACAACTCACCAGCTGCGTGGTGAACCTCCCCTCCCTCTGTGTGGTCTACCTCTCCCCCGGCGAGGTAGGATTCCAAAATCAGACAAATTTACATTTCTCCCATCCCCTTCCTTAGCACGCACCCTGGAGGGCCTCTGAAAATTACGCGCACTGAAGGGGGGGGCGGATTCCGCCCCTAAGATCTCGGCTCATATTAAAGCTGGAGAAACGAAATTCGCAGGGTGGATGGGTATGGTAGTGAACTCTAGTGTGTACAAATTTCATGACCTTAGATCAATATCTTCAAGGTCAAATGAGGTCACATTTGTCAAAATTTTCTTGTTTTGGGTGCCTTGTCTTGTCATTGTTATGGATCGCTGTGATTATGTTTAAATGCTCCAAAATTGGCATCAATGATGTTTTGGACATGAATAATGATGCAATACAGATGCTAGACCCAGCATTTGACCTTAGGTCACCTATATAGCAGCACTCTATTAGGTCAGTTGCCTGTTCCAGTTACCGGAACCGGGCCGCCCGCCCGACTGCTCCGTCGGGCAGTTCGGCGCAATCGGCTTCGTGAAGAAAGGAGTGAAGTACATGAGTAAAGTATGGAAACGCAATGACAGTCAGTACAAATGACAAACAGTAGTGCATTTATGACAACATTCCAGTTGATCAAGTTTGGTTCCATTAACCTGCCATGAACTTGACCTGACTTGACCTCGGTGACCTAACATGACCTTGAAACTATATAGGATATCAATATACATCAAACAAGTCGCTAGTGTTGCCAAGAACACTTCCCTATTGCCAATATACAGGAAGCGCATCGGCGCCGATTTTTGTGGTCGCGCTAGGATTTTTTTTTATTTTAACGGCCCCTAACTTGAAAAATTTTCGGCCGATTTCCATTTTTCTTACTTTAAACGACGCACCGGTTATTTCTAAGCAGGTACGCAGAAAATCGCGTATATCGACCGGTAAAATCTGCAATTATGTACGAAAAAACCGGACGGGTGGGTGGATTTCGCCCCCCCTCCAGTGCGCGTGTTAATCCGGTCGTAGACCAGCCTTCTGGATCCGCCACTGAAGCTGCAAGTAGTAAGCTAAAGATGACACAGGTGTAAGCAATATATATGTACATAAAACAGGCTACAGGTGACTATGATTGATATTCCCGATCGCGGAGCCGAGACGCCTAAGTTGGACAGCGTAGAGTCCCAGTGGGCGGGAGCGCGGCGATGCCCGGCACGTAGGAGAGCCCCCGAAGAGCAGGCGGGGTGTGGCCGGTGGGCGGAGCCGACAGGGAGTGAGGGCAGGCGCTTCTGTAGCGTACTGTGACTCCCAGACAAGTGGCAGCCTTCCGTTCCGGGCTGTGCCGCGTTCCTACGGCCGTGGGGATGCGGCGGCTGGTACAGAGCTCGGCCACTGTTGGCGCTGTTTACCCCACTCCCCTCCTCTCCCCGTGCAGAACGTTTTGCTCAGTTGGCATGCCGGGATAGTTTGGATCATCTTATCCTTCATATTTTATGAAACTCAATGGATTTTAAATATTGAAAGCACAACAAAATACATAAAGACTAATTTATGTTGATATCAATATTGTAGCACCATTCCAGACTTCCCCACCTTTCGCCACTCGCCCCCCCCCCCCCACCACCACCGCCCCGTAAAAAAGCAGTTGGGAGTGGTCACTGACTGGGCAGAGCAGAGACCACGGCCATGCCTGGAAGGGAGGTTGTCCCCGGTGACTTTTTGGGGTCCCCAGGGTCATCTTCATGCGCTCTGAGCAATTGTTGGAGACCCAATGTAATTTTCAGGGGCCCGGGTGCGATCTTTGGGCCCAACGTCATTTCCAAGGGCTCAACGCTACTATTTTGGCCACTAATGTGATTTTTAGGGGCCCCGGCACAATTTTCCCGAACCCTGGCGCTATTCATGGGGTCCACAGCATCTCAATAGGAGGTGCAACTCCCCTTTGCCCTCGCCCCCTGATCTGTACAAGGTGATCTGTACAAGGACCCGACCACGGAGATTACCTGATCGATTCATGCCTGTATTACCATGATTAACTAGTATAAATACCTAATCAATTAGGTAGCGACAACATTTAGAGCGACAAGATGGAGTAATTAGCGACAAGATACATTACTTCATATCCTGCACAGCCGACATAAAAACTGGCTGAGCGACAGTCCAAGACGTCCGGAGGAAGCTGCGTCCCGGAGACCGCGGCCGATAATCTGTCGCCTCTGCGTGCATGCTAACCGGTGTCTCGGCATCTCAAGGACGCTGGTCGACTGGGTCACGCACCGCGACACCTCGGGGCGGGCTCGAAGACTTTCACAGGAGCCTGAAGGCCCGAGCCGTTGTGGAACACCTTCAATACTTTGATGCCATCCCGCCTCTCCATCAGGCGTTATATTCTGCGTCACTCTGGGAACGTCGAAGCCGGACCGATGTATTCCCAGCGACGTGCTTCCGTAACAATCCTGGCCGCGCAGTTGGTACGTTTTTGTGCTTTGTAGCTGACCCTTGGATGCCCCTCCCCAGACCGAAATGCAGTAAGTGATATGCGGGAAGACGTGGGTTTGAATCAGAGATTGGAGTGTCCTTGATGGAGTGGCGACGGAGCCGGTGGAGGGAGATGAGCAGGTAGTTGCATCTCCGGGCGACCTGAGTGAGCGTGAGGTGTGCCGCTTTCACCCCGCGAAAGAACGCGATCGATGAAGACGCCCAGCAGCGTGACGGTCTGTGATGGTTTGACATTAAAATTTGTAAACTGGAAATCTACAACCTCTATATTTTGCCGAGAGCAAGTTAGAATAAACTCCGTTTAGTCAGGTTTCATTTTGAGTGAGTTTGACCGGAGCCATGTCTGAAGAATTTCGAGTGAGTATATTCTAAGAGGGCTATGTGATTATGCAGATTTTTATGATATGAACGACGTGGTCAAGCAGCTGGGTTTCTTCAATGTGCGAGATAAGGCGATGTTCGAGAAAGTAACAGGGAAAGTCATTGGTGAAGAGGCTGAAGAGCAAGCAGGCTATGAAACTATGGGGACACCGTGGGTGACGGGACGGGCCTCCGAGCCCCCTCTCACCTTCTGCTCCAGACCATCCAGCTAACTGCGAAGGCAAGTGGGGCGATGGCAGTGATAGCAGTGATGGCAGTGATGGCAGTGATGCCGTACCATCGAGTCTTCGAAGGAGGATACCGTGTTCGTTCACGGGCGATGGTCGGTCGGCGCAGAACTTCGGCATTTTACCACCTTGGGTGGCCCGGGCGAGGGGAGGTGGTGCCACCCCACCCCACCCATATATGCGCAGATAGCACGAAAACTGAGGACAGTGGGAGTTTGCGGACCCATACTTCGCCACACCTGCAGACATTCATTGCGAAACCTCTAGTGACATACTTGTCAGGTCAGGTCAGATCACTTATCTGTAACGATTCTTCGGGAACGGATTTCTGATGTCGGATTTCGGATCCGTCCAAACGGATTTCGGCGGATTTCTTACTCTTCAAGTTTGGATCCAAATAGATGGCAGACTATCCATGATACTCTTATGAAATACAAATCGCCGCTTTGGTTGTCATTCGATTAAGCGCATTGACGGGTCGCATGATCCTATAGCATTCATGGGCTCTTGTACAGGTCAGGTCAAGTCACGCATTGTCAATATGGAGTTTGGATTTTGGGTCCCAAACGCATCCTTTCGTGCCCTTGATGATAACAATGAATGCTGATTTAGAATTCAGCACACATAATTACCATATGAAGCATGGTTGGGACGACCTTTGGTGAAGTGACATTTGATATTTGCCGACCAGCAGTCAACACGGGTCAAAGTGGGTCAAAGCTGGTTCTATGGCAAATGTCGGTGTCGATGCCAGATTCTGCGTTCGCGTTTATCGCAAAGTGTGCTTGGTCTCCAAAAAAAGACCCCATATCTAGTCTGCGTGACTTGACATCACAGGATCCAGTCACAGAACGCACGTACAACAGTGCGTGCGTGCCATGTGACAACGCGCCCCCTCGTTGTACTTCGAATTTGATGAGGGTCACGGTAATGTGTATTTCAAAAGGATAACGTGCATAGTTCGCAATCTATTTGGATCCGAACTTGAAAAAGTGCGACATCTGCGGAAATCCGTTGAGGCCTTTTCACTAAGAATTATGTCAGCTCAGAGACCTGGCCTGACATACCCTGACCACAATGATTACACCGGAAGTTCTGTAGGGAATACTCACTCGTAGGTCTGTGCAAGGCTGCATTGCATTCTTTTCAGCCATTTCTGTAATTTGCTAGATGAAAAACGCGAACTTACTCACCTGCCAACGCGTGGGGCCGAACTGATCGGTGTAGTGTTCCTTAAAACACTATTATTAGAACACTGCAGCAGCTTTAACAAAAGTGTACATCAACTGACGTAATGAATGCTCCATTAGCTATCGAAAACTTCGGTGCATTCCTCCAGACCGTTTTGTATTTATTCTGAAGAAAAAAAAACAGGTGACGGGGGTCGGTCTCTGCGCGAGTTAATACTAACGTTAAAGCATATTCTGTAGCTATACTCTAGGACAGGATATCATACAATATAACATAGGAACATTCCGGGATGCTCGGAATTTTCCCCAATGGGGTCTTTCCGCGATTTTCCCATTGCAAGCTGGAATGCGTGTCGCCGGTACTTCATCCCTGCTCTAACATTAGCTCGTCTTTCTGAGACCACCGTGGCGACCTGCTTGGTCATTTCTACTCTGATCGCTAGATGTGAAGTGAGTTCGTTGCTCCCAGCCGGTGCATTGACCATTGATATTGCATGCACAAGATGCTTGTCGTAAGCAATAAACACATTGTTCTGAAAGTGCAGATGCCCCTTGACGCGAAACATTCCGCCGTACCTGCTGATAATGCTACTGAATGCTGACATGGAATGTTAGTTGCACATACGACGGTTGCTGCGACTTATTGGCAACCGTGATTCCTTCCGAGACTGCTGGTGTTTGCACAGGAGATCCAGGAATTGTAATGGGGATGGCACTTATTTGGAGGGGCTCCATTTCTTCCGAGGGGCGTCACTGCGAACGTATCTGGAGGAATCCGTTGAGCGGGGGAGGGGGCACTCGAACCTTCCCTGAAGGGCGCATCTTCCCGGCCGGAGGGGCGCCATCTTCCATGGGGGTGGGCGGGCACATGCCCCTAGTGCTCCTGCATCCGCCCATGTGCCCTGTGCACCACTATCCTCCAGGTAAATATATTCCTGATTATAATATTCCTGTTATATTGTCACCAGCTGTGAATCAGGTATATCTGAAATGCGGTAGGTGATCTAACAAAATGATCACAAACTCAGAATGGTAAAATACAATGTAAATATGTTGTGCTGGCACATCATCGCTTTGAGGATACCAAACATACAAACTATGCTTCACGTCACCAGTCAACATGGAATTTGTGCGGCGAGGCGCAAACAAGTGTTTTCTCTTCGCATAGCCCCGTCGGTGTTGTGTGTCGGGTATCCACAATGGCGAGGGGTGATGGTCTATATTTCAGGTGATGATAGTTTGTCCGCTGGCGCCGCCTAGGTTGTGTGGCGGGTATCCACAATGGCGAGGTGATGGTCTATATTTCAGGTGATGCTAGTTTGTCCGCTGGCGCCGCCTAGGTTTTATGGCGGGTATCCACAATGGCGAGGTGATTATCCAGGCTTCAGGTGATGGTAGTTTGTCCGCTGGCGCCGCCTAGGTTGTGTGGCGGGTATCCACAATGGCGAGGTGATTATCCAGGCTTCAGGTGATGGTAGTTTGTCCGCTGGCGCCGCCTAGGTTGTGTGGCGGGTATCCACAATGGCGAGGTGATTATCCAGGCTTCAGGTGATGGTAGTTTGTCCGCTGGCGCCGCCTAGGTTGTGTGGCGGGTATCCACAATGACGAAGTGATTATCCAGGCTTCAGGTGATGGTAGTTTGTCCGCTGGCGCCGCCTAGGTTGTGTGGCGGGTATCCACAATGGCGAGGTGATTATCCAGGCTTCAGGTGATGGTAGTTTGTCCGCTGGCGCCGCCTAGGTTGTGTGGCGGGTATCCACAATGGCGAAGTGATTATCCAGGCTTCAGGTGATGGTAGTTTGTCCGCTGGCGCCGCCTAGATTGTGTGGCGGGTATCCACAATGGCGAGGTGATTATCCAGGCTTCAGGTGATGGTAGTTTGTCCGCTGGCGCCGCCTAGGTTGTGTGGCGGGTATCCACAATGACGAGGTGATTATCCAGGCTTCAGGTGATGGTAGTTTGTCCGCTGGCGCCGCCTAGGTTGTGTGGCGGGTATCCACAATGGCGAGGTGATGGTCTAGGCTTCAGGTGATGGTAGTTTGTCCGCTGGCGCCGCCTAGATTGTGTGGCGGGTATCCACAATGGCGAGGTGATTATCCAGGCTTCAGGTGATGGTAGTTTGTCCGCTGGCGCCGCCTAGGTTGTGTGGCGGGTATCCACAATGGCGAGGTGATTATCCAGGCTTCAGGTGATGGTAGTTTGTCCGCTGGCGCCGCCTAGGTTGTGTGGCGGGTATCCACAATGGCGAGGTGATTATCCAGGCTTCAGGTGATGATAGTTTGTCCGCTGGCGCCGCCTAGGTTGTGTGGCGGGTATCCACAATGGCGAGGTGATTATCCAGGCTTCAGGTGATGGTAGTTTGTCCGCTGGCGCCGCCTAGGTTGTGTGGCGGGTATCCACAATGGCGAGGTGATTATCCAGGCTTCAGGTGATGGTAGTTTGTCCGCTGGCGCCGCCTAGGTTGTGTGGCGGGTATCCACAATGGCGAGGTGATTATCCAGGCTTCAGGTGATGATAGTTTGTCCGCTGGCGCCGCCTGAGATTGTGTGGCGGGTATCCACAATGGCGAGGTGATTATCCAGGCTTCAGGTGATGGTAGTTTGTCCGCTGGCGCCGCCTAGGTTTTATGGCGGGTATCCACAATGGCGAGGTGATGGTCTATATTTCAGGTGATGCTAGTTTGCATGCCGGCAACGTTCCTTGTCACACGCTGTTTGGTGGGCATATCTCGCCGCATAGCAACATCACGGCAAATCTTGACCCGTGCATTACGGGCCACCAGTGAGCAGGGGAGGGATACCACCTGTCTGGTATGCCAGAAGGCTACTCGTCGTGCCACGTACCACGGTGGTGAGCACCTCCCAGTCGGCGCATTTCCTCATCTGGGTGTTCATACCGAGTTCGAGAGATCATTATTACATTGGCTTCAGCACAATGTTAGTGCAGTGGCACTGCTGGTGGTGAGATGATGGTGCAGCGGTACTGCTGGCGGTCGGACAGTGGTGCAGCGGACTGTTGGCGGTCGGACAGTGGTGCAGCGGTACTGCTGGCGGTCGGGCGGCGGCGCAGCGGTACTGCTGGCGATCGGGCAGTGGTGAAATGGCACTGCTGGCGGTCGGTCAGTGGTGCAGTGGCATTACTGGCGGTCGGACAGTGGTGCAGCGGTACTGCTGGCGGTCGGGCAGTGGTGCAGCGGTACTGCTGGCGGTCGGGCAGTGGTGAAATGACACTGCTGGCGGTCGGTCAGTGGTGCAGCGGTACTGCTGGCGGTCGGACAGTGGTGCAGCGGTACTGCTGGCGGTCGGACAGTGGTGCAGCGGCACTGCTGGCGGTCGGGCGGCGGCGCAGCGGTACTGCTGGCGGTCGGGCGGCGACGCAGCGGTACTGCTGGCGGTCGGTCAGTGGTGCAGTGGCATTACTGGCGGTCGGACAGTGGTGTGGCGGCACTGCTGGCGGTCGGACAGTGGTGCAGCGGTACTGCTGGCGGTCGGGCAGTGGTGAAATGGCACTGCTGGCGGTCGGTCAGTGGTGCAGTGGCACTACTGGCGGTCGGACAGTGGTGCGGCGGTACTGCTGGCGGTCGGACAGTGGTGCAGCGGCACTGCTGGCGGTCGAGCGGCGGCGCAGCGGTACTGCTGGCGGTCGGGCAGTGGTGCAGCGGACTGTTGGCGGTCGGTCAGTGGTGCAGTGGCACTACTGGCGGTCGGACAGTGGTGCAGCGGTACTGCTGGCGGTCGGGCGGCGACGCAGCGGTACTGCTGGCGGTCGGTCAGTGGTGCAGTGGCATTACTGGCGGTCGGACAGTGGTGCGGCGGCACTGCTGGCGGTCGGACAGTGGTGCAGCGGCACTGCTGGCGGTCGGACAGTGGTGCAGCGGTACTGCTGGCGGTCGGACAGTGGTGCAGCGGTACTGCTGGCGGTCGGGCGGCGGCGCAGCGGTACTGCTGGCGGTCGGGCAGTGGTGAAATGGCACTGCTGGCGGTCGGTCAGTGGTGCAGTGGCACTACTGGCGGTCGGACAGTGGTGCGGCGGCACTGCTGGCGGTCGGACAGTGGTGCAGCGGCACTGCTGGCGGTCGGGCGGCGGCGCAGCGGTACTGCTGGCGGTCGGACAGTGGTGCAGCGGACTGTTGGCGGTCGGACAGTGGTGCCGCGGCACTGCTGGCGGTCGGACAGTGGTGAAGTGGCACTACTGGCGGTCGGACAGTGGTGCAGCGGTACTGCTGGCGGTCGGGCAGTGGTGAAGTGGCACTGCTGGCGGCAGGACGGCGACGCAGACGTGCTGCTGGCTATTGGATGGTGGCATTGGCTACAGCAGGAACACGCCGAGGCCGTTGGAATGACACTGGCGTGTTGGTGCCGAGTAGGGCACCAACACCCGGCGACCGACAACGTGTGCCGAGGAAGGTCAGGAAGGTCAGTGAACTACTGCAATCAACTCGCAGCAGTGCTGAGGAGATGTTGGGCTCTCTTGATGCTGGAGGATAGGCCAGTGTGCCTCTGACCCGAGACGGAGGCAGTGAGATTGTGTTGTTGTTGCGGTGTTGCTAGTGACGCGGCTGTCGCCGGCGTCGGTAGTCCAGCTGCCGCATGCGGTAGCGACTCTTCCGTCGACTGCCGCGCTCGCCTCCGCCGCCGAGCCGCCGCCGGGCGAACGTCACCAGCGGTCGCTCGCTCTCCCAGGGGGCGAATTCTCGCAGGCCGACGGCGCGCAGGCCCGCGAAGGGCGCCGCGCACACGCACGCCACCGTCACACTGTCGGTGATCGTGTCGCCGCCCAGCAGGTAGCGCACGAGCGTCTTGAGCGGCGTGCACTCCATGTTGACGCCGCACGCGGCGTCGGGGCACAGACAGTGCGCCTCCTGCAGCTGCACGTCGCCCATCCAGCGCGTCTGCACCCGGAACGGGCAGACGGTGCGGCCGGACAGCTGGGCGCTGGCGGCGTCGGCGCGGCAGCGGCCGCCGCGGCCCGGGCGCCACCGGGGCTCGGCCGCGTCGCGGCCGACGCGGCCGCCGGCCGGCGACGGTCGCGCGGCGCGCGCCGGCTGGCACCGCAGCGCGGCCAGTCTGTCGCGGCGGCCGCGCGACGCCGCGCCGCCGGTCTGCACCAGCAACAGCGCGCCGATCGGCAACATCGCCAACATCGCCGACCGCAGCCACATGGCGTGCCACCCGGTCGCGGCGGCCGAGAGAGAGAGAGAGAGACGTTGGGTCGCCGCGCTCCGTCCGCTTATATACGGCGGCGCCGCTCGCGGCTGGTCGCGCAGAGCCGCTCGGCGTTGTCTGGAGACGGCCGCGGGCGCAGCGCGTCTCGGTGGGCGTGGCGGCAGCCGGCTCCGCCTTCGCGCTGTCTCGGCCGCCTCCGACGCCGCATTCGGCCGCGTTGGCAAGCGTCTACATTAGCAAATTAGAACAGTTCTACCGTCGGAAGCAAATTGCATTTCAATTGCTTGTTTCTTGTGTTCGATAGACCACAGAGGGTCATCGCAAACGGCAAGACGTTCGACTAGAAGCCGGTTATGTCCAGTGTTGCGGAAGGATCCCTTCTGGCTCCTCTCCTATTTTCTATTTCCGTTAACAACCTGCTCCGGCTCCGGCTCCGGATCGGATTCCGGGCTGACGGGGAGGGGGGTAGTCACTATGAAGGGCCCTGAGCTGACGGCAGGGCCCAAGTCGAAGAAAAGACCCTGGCCTGATGTAGGGGCCCCAAGTTGTTGCTCGGAAAGTCCGAGAAATTCCTGGATCGCTGAGCATGGTCCCTGGGCATAAGGAGAGCACCCTAACCGCGGTAGGTACCTGACCATCGGAGAGGGCTCGAGCCAGTATAAAGTATAAAAGGCACCTGGGCCGACAGAATGGGCCGAAGCCGCACTAGGGTCCCTGGCGTGATAGAGGGGGCCAAGCTGTTGAGAGGGGCTCCGGCCTGGCAGAGGAGGCCATGAATCGCTAAGGATGGCCCTACGCCAATGGAGAGGACCACTAGCCACGGGAAGGCCCCAGGCCGTCGGAGAAGGCTCAGGGCCGGTGCGAAGGGCCCATAGGCTGATGTAGACCGAAACCAGACAGGGGACCTCTTGCGTGATAGAAAAGGCCTAAGCTTTTGAGAGGGACTTCGGCCGGAATGGAGTGTCCTGAGCCGTGAAAGAGGACCCTTGAGTCGACGAAGGGTGTCCCGGGTCCGGCGTGCAGGCGCCGATCCCAGAGTCGATGGGGTCGGCTTTGTCTCACACTAATTGAGAGGGTTCAAAGCTGACAGAAAGCCTCGGGCTGATGGAGAGGCTCTCGAGCCACGGAGACTGTCCGGGTCGAAGCAGAGGATTTCCGGTGCTACGTAAAGGGCCTCTTAACCCATGGAGGGGCCCTGAGCTGTTAACAAGCATTGGTGTAGCTAAAAGGTGAAGGGGCACGCGCACCCCATCCTCTGGCGAGTCCTCAGGGCCCTTCAGGCTACCGCCCTGAGTGGCCCGCAAGGGTCCCTCAGGACATAGGAGCAGATATACAACAGAGGGAATGTGAAATACATCAGACAGTTTGTGTGGAAAGGGTCCTTTAGATCCGAAGACGCCCACCCTGATGACTGGCAAGGGCCTTGAAGACAAGAGAGCTGAAATTATCTTTGCCAGCTGGAACGAGCAGTCCCGGCAGGAAGGACCCCCGCAGCTAATGCATAAACAGAGGAAAAACATTGCGCCTTGAGAGCTAAGGGAGTCTTTGAGAACTGGCGATGGGTGTGAGGAGTACTGAAGGCTCGCCTCAGAGCTAAGATATCCTTGATTGCCATACATTTTACCGAAGACTGTGAAGTTCCCCTAACAGCCAGAGAGGGAAATAAGAGGTGCACAAAGCCAGAGTGTCAGAGAGGTCTGCCTGAAGGCTGGGAAGCCCTTAACAATGAGGAACAAAATAGGCGAGGTTCATCTGAGCGCTCTCGCTATCATATACCTTCATCCTGAAAGTGTCGTCACCTGCTGAGACAATGAACCGTTTCTTGAAAACAAAGAAACACCGTTACTAGGCGACTTTCCGAACACCGGTGGCGGCAGTCCATCGGCGACGGCTGTCCATGTGGCCACGGCATCACAGCGTTGCAGGCCATTTCAGCGGCGATGGTCGTTTTAGCGGCCACAGCCGCCCCAGCGGTGATGGCCGTCTCAGTGGTGATGGCCGTCCCGGCGACCACCCCCACCTCAGCGTCGGCGGGCCACCCCAGCGGCCACAGCCATGCTAGCGGCGAATGCCGACCCGGCGGTGACGACAGCGCAAGCAGCCACATCCGTCCCAATGGCCTGTCCACAACTGTCCCAGCAGCTACGGTCGCTCCAACGATGGCAGAACAGACAGCTCAGCAATAGCTGTGATGACGGTCGCTACAACGGCACCTACTGCTTCGCTTTCGACTGGGGTGATGCCGGTTGATAAAAAAAACCAATTGCAGGATGCTGTGTATTATACATAACCTCCTGTCGTCAAGTCTTCTAACTATTTTCCCCACAATTATTCACGTTTCATTTCCCGGAAGAATGAAGGTGTTTAAAAGGCGCAACAATGTGGGCTTCGCTCTTATCATGAACACCCTCCCCATTAAACTATTCTGAGCGTAGCGGATAACAGAAAATGCAATTGCGTTCATGAAGATGAGCAATTTTGGAACAGTCTCCCGAGGAAGTTAGGGCCGAGAATATGCGACGGGCTTTTTAAGTTTAAGCTGAACGAGGCGCTGAAAAGAGCTGTACGTGGGAATGTTTGAGTATTGTATGCATGTGTTTTTAATGTTTTAGTAGCCACCTGTCCCACCCCTTTTTTTTAGCGTTTTTGACACTTGATACTGAGTGTCTCTTGGTACCAATACAAGGATTGATTGATTGATTGAATTGAATTTTTACCGAAGCTAAATCATTCATGTCTTCATCAGATATATATATATATATATATATATATATATATATATATATATATTAACAAGCATTGGTGTAGCTAAAAGGTGAAGGGGCACGCACACCCCATCCTCTGGCGAGTCCTCAGGGCCCTTCAGGCTACCGCCCTGAGTGGCCCGCAAGGGTCCCTCAGGACATAGGAGCAGATATACAACAGAGGGAATGTGAAATACATCAGACAGTTTGTGTGGAAAGGGTCCTTTAGATCCGAAGACGCCCACCCTGATGACTGGCAAGGGCCTTGAAAACAAAGAGAGCTGAAATTATCTTTGCCAGCTGGAACGAGCAGTCCCGGCAGGAAGGACCCCCGCAGCTAATGCATAAACAGAGGAAAAACATTGCGCCTTGAGAGCTAAGGGAGTCTTTGAGAACTGGCGATGGGTGTGAGGAGTACTGAAGGCTCGCCTCAGAGCTAAGCTATCCTTGATTGCCATACATTTTACCGAAGACTGTGAAGTTCCCCTAACAGCCAGAGAGGGAAATAAGAGGTGCACAAAGCCAGAGTGTCAGAGAGGTCTGCCTGAAGGCTGGGAAGCCCTTAACAATGAGGAACAAAATAGGCGAGGTTCATCTGAGCGCTCTCGCTATCATATACCTTCATCCTGAAAGTGTCGTCACCTGCTGAGACAATGAACCGTTTCTTGAAAACAAAGAAACACCGTTACTAGGCGACTTTCCGAACACCGGTGGCGGCAGTCCATCGGCGACGGCTGTCCATGTGGCCACGGCCTACACAGCGTTGCAGGCCATTTCAGCGGCGATGGTCGTTTTAGCGGCCACAGCCGCCCCAGTGGTGATGGCCGTCTCAGTGGTGATGGCCGTCCCGGCGACCACCCCCACCTCAGCGTCGGCGGCGGCCACCCCAGCGGCCACAGCCATGCTAGCGGTGAATGCCGACCCGGCGGTGACGACAGCGCAAGCAGCCACATCCGTCCCAATGGCCTGTCCACAACTGTCCCAGCAGCTACGGTCGCTCCAACGATGGCAGAACAGACAGCTCAGCAATAGCTGTGATGACGGTCGCTACAACGGCACCTACTGCTTCGCTTTCGACTGGGGTGATGCCGGTTGATAAAAAAAACCAATTGCAGGATGCTGTGTATTATACATAACCTCCTGTCGTCAAGTCTTCTAACTATTTTCCCCACAATTATTCACGTTTCATTTCCCGGAAGAATGAAGGTGTTTAAAAGGCGCAACAATGTGGGCCCCGCCCGTATCATGAACACCCTCCCCATTAAACTATTCTGAGCGTAGCGGATAACAGAAAATGCAATTGCGTTCATGAAGATGAGCAATTTTGGAACAGTCTCCCCGAGGAAGTTAGGGCCGAGAATATGCGACGGGCTTTTAAGTTTAAGCTGAACGAGGCGCTGAAAAGAGCTGTACGTGGGAATGTTTGAGTATTGTATGCATGTGTTTTTAATGTTTTAGTAGCCACCTGTCCCACCCCTTTTTTTTAGCGTTTTTGACACTTGATACTGAGTGTCTCTTGGTACCAATACAAGGATTGATTGATTGATTGAATTGAATTTTTACCGAAGCTAAATCATTCATGTCTTCATCAGATATATATATATATATATATATATATATATATATATATATATATATTTATATTTATATATATATAATATATTTATATATATACAGATGTAGATATATATATATATATATATATATATATATATATATATATATTTATATTTATATATATATATATATATATATAAATATAGATATATATATATATTAATATAGATATAGTATATATATAGAGAGAGAGAGAGAAGAAAGTCAAATTGTGAACTTTTTATCATTAACTTCGAAACAGGATGGGACACCTGGATTTCTCCTGGTGACATTCACTACTTGATATTGAGGACAATCCGTGTCCAACGTCTTCGGCCTCATACATTTATTACATATTTTCTGGTGCTTGACCTTCACTTGATTTATGGCCTTGACCATTGTGTTTGCCATTTTATTGGACTATGTCTTCAGTTTACATGTCATCGATATTGAAGCAGATATCACATTTGCTTCACGACTGGAGTCTGAAAGCTACGGCGACGACCGGGTAATCGACTGGATCCCCGACAGTCACCTAATTGACCTGACCTGGAAGGTCAACCAAAGACGTGGCTACAAAAGGTTAAAGTAACTCTGAAAGTTTCAAAGATGGATCACACCGCAGATATATCATACCTTTCCACTTCACATTGTTTACCTCTTACCATATTTTTAGCCAGCTCACAGTAAGAGGTGAGAGGGCGAACTGACCAACCACCCGCACTGCAAGCATTCAGTGATTTGTGTTGGTGAGCTTCTCCCCTTGCCTCCGTTCCTGGCAGCGATTACCGCCCTGCTGATGTTATGCAGCAGTTCTTTTCCAGATCGCAGTGAAGTTCTTTTGTAGTAGGTGCATGGCCGAAAATATTGCAGTAACTAGCATGTCACATGGTGGTTTTGGCATTCGCAGAAATACCGTGCACCAGTAAAATCTCGTCGCAGTACTTGAAATCGCAGTCCCGTTGTGTCGCAGTGAAGTCGGCCAAGTTCTCGCTGTGACAGTAATGTAGGACCGCAGTATCCGCATTCGCAGTGGTGTCGTCGCAGAGAAGCCGGCAGCAGTGTTACGTTTGCACTTGTGTCGCGGAACCTGCTGAGTAGTTGTGCCGGCAGCCGCCATTGTCTGCCCTGGCAATGGGAAACCACCTGGCTACCCCCGCGGTGTCCCGCTAGCAGCATCTCTTTAGTTCCGATTCAACAATGGTGAGTGCCTCAGGGCAACTGTCGCGGCTCGTCCTGTCCGGCAAAAGGCGAAGGGTTAGATGCTATTAGTCTGTGACTGTAGCCACAGATATTGGTTCATTCGATGACGATCGCCATCAATCGACTGGTAATTCACTGGGCTATTATACCCTGCAAGTCTTTTCGATTAAACAAGCGTGTGCACAGGGCGAATGAATACTTGAACACAATAACACTGTACTTTTCGATAAATATCTGGAATTCTGGTTACATGCTACTTGTATGCCTGCAGTAATATCCATGTTGAGTGGATAATTTTTTGTATTACCCATGCGCGTGCCCATGAGGAGAAAATGGAGGATCAGTTCCATTGCTGCGCAGTTAATTCAATTCGTAAAATCTTCAAAACTTATAGAGCGATTTACTTCGAGTAATTTGAATTCGATGCGTTGTAGCATGCATGGGTGTAGCCACAGTTTTGAAATGGGGGGGGGGGGGCAAGGGACGCGGTAAGTTTGGGCAGGATAGAGAGGTAAACCCCGCTCCCCTCCCCCCCCCACACAAAAAAAATCCTCGGATTTCAGTCACTTCATTTTCAAGGTCTGGTTTTCAGATTTACCATTGTCAAAAATGATATTTTGAGGACAAAAAGTTCCGCCAAAATTAGGAAGTCTCACTCCTCTACTTTTGAACACCTAACTTTGGGCGCTGTATGACCATCGCAGTCGATGCGCCCCTAAACCCAAATAACCAACCAACACCTAACTTTATGTTGTATGTGCTGGGCCCGATTTCATAATCACCGTAGAGCAATGCTGTAATTACACTAAACGTTGCCCTCTTGTAGCAGGAAAACAGAAGATATTCGACGATGGTTTTGCTATAATATGGACTTACACTAACCTTTCCAATGAATTTATGTTTTATGCGGACACATTTCGATTCAATGGCATCTGGGGGCGGATAAAGGGAGCTGCGCTGGGGGCATGTGCCCCCACATGGAAGATGGTGTCCCTCCGGCCGGGAAAAGGCGCCCCTCCGAGAAGGTTCGAGTGTACCCCCTCGAATTTTTCAGCCAGAAGCCACTCTCTGAGAGAAAAAGGCGCCCCTTGGAAGAAAAGACGCTCTTTCGGGAAGGTCCGAGTGCACCACTGCCTCTAATTTTTTAGCCGGAGACGCCCCTCCAGGTACTTTCGCAGTGGCGCCTCTCCAAAGAAATGGGCCCCTCCAGACAAGTGGACCCCATGACAATTCCTGGATCCACCCCTGATTACAACATTGCTCTCTCGCGCATATTACCTCCGGCTGGTTATAAAATCGTGCGCAATCACGTGTGGCTTCTCCTGCAAAGTTGACAACTCCTGTTGGCTCATTAAGAGGAATGCGGACAACTTGAAAAGATACGATTCTATATTTTATATGTCCGGAACAGCAATGTGGCAGTTTAAATTAAAAACCAGCAATAAAAGCGCCGAATGACATCCATTTTCTACAAATTGAAGCCATAGCGACGAAACGCGAGATCATCGAAGAACTCAATCAAACCTTTGACCTTGACATGTCCCGGTTTGAAATGTTACTCGAGTGTTCACCACGGGCTATCGCTTGATACCAGATATGGGTAGGTTTGAGCGAAAACGAGAAAAAAAATTGAGGCGACCGAAGGATCAGCTTGGCCTTTGACCTTGACAAATAATGCGATTGCTCGAAGTTTGGATACCGCAAAACAAGCCACGCGCAATGACGCCCATTTGATGGAAATTGAAGCGATAGCGACCGAACCACGCGTTCAGTCGATATCGCTTCAATATCGCCGTCTGATAAATCAAGCTAATCTTTCATCTTGAAGTTTCACATTGACACGTCTCGGTTTGAAATGTTTCACGAGGGTTCACCACAGGCCATCGCTTCACACCAGTTTTGGGCAGGTTCGGGTGAAAACGAAAAAAAACCGAGGCGACCGAAGAAGCCTGTTTGCGTTGGACCTTGACCGATAAGGTGATCATGTTATTATATCACCTGTATAGTTATTCCCAGCGTGTTCAATACAGGAAGAAGCATTTGTGGTAATCGATTCGAACGATCATAAACCCGTCGCTGAATGCCAATACCAATACAAATACGCATATGGCGAACTCGTTGCTAAATACGAATACGACGTTAACTTGACGTACGTGCTTAATAAGGCTGCCCAAAACGCCCCTACATGGTCTTGCAGATACCCAAGGACACTCAGTCACGTTTGTTTAAGATATATCTATATATGCGCGGGGAAGGCAACATAAGACGCATAAAGCCCTGGGATAATGCAAATGTGGTGCTTCGCAAAGCACAATTCTACATCCAAGAGAAAACACAAGATGGTCCAGGTTCATTTTATTCAAGAATGGTTTCGAAGAAGGAACTTATGTTTGCTGATTTACCACTCGGAGATTTTGTGACGACAGATGGCCTGTGCAGCCCGTTGATTGATCAGATCGGCTTCTAGTATTTTGGTGATTTTCTTGCATTGATATTTTCACTTTATAAATGACTAAGTAAACTTTTGCGGCGATCATACACAGGTATTTTAGTAGCTGAGGCTTGGGGGACACGAGAGAAATTGAGGGGGACAAATCGTCACTTTTCAGAAATTGAGGGGGGGGGGGGGGTAGGGGACATGCCCCCTCCCAGAGATTACACCCATTGCGTAGCAACGCATGCTCTGCATATTGATAGCATACAATTTTTTTAAATGTTGGGGGCTGGGCGGGCGTGGGAGAGGGATGCCAAAGTTAAGATGTCGTATTTTCCACTGTCTCCCCAAATGCTTACTTGCTTGTACTGGACGCAATTGGACTGCTAACACACTATGCAATATGTACATATCATTTCATTTTCAAGAAGCGTAGACGTGGGACGGGCGACAGAAAAGGGCACACTTTTTGGCACAACACTATGCTTTCCCGAAAAATTTGCGAGTTCTGCTTGTATGTTAATTGCAAGCTGGCAAAGCATGGGCAATACAAATTGCGAAAGGCAATTAAAAATTGTCCAGACGGGCGTTTCCGGGAGGTGAGAAGGAGGGTTGACCTCGTGTGTGTCGATTTGCATACTTTTGGGAATCCATCCCTGCCTCTCCGGTTGACTCTGTCGTGTGTGTACTTCTCCAGCTGAGATGCACACGCCACACCAGCTGATGTCAACATGCCACGCCAGTTCTAGATTTGCAGCTGGCCAAATAGTGTTTCGAAGTACATTTGCACGCTGTTGGCTCGCCTATTCGTTCCATTATTTATGCAGAGACAATTTTTTATCTAGTCGCCTGGTGACCAAGTAGGTATTTGTACGCCACATCTTGTGCCCACTATTTCTACTGTTGTTGTGTCGTGCGCTACGAGTTCAGTGTGTGTGCGCTGTCGCCTATTGGCACCCCTGGGCACTATGTGCTAAAACATATCTGAGGGGAAATATTCCCCAAGATCTCGGGCGAGTATTGCACTGGCTGAAGCTCCACCGAGGAGCTGGGTAACTCCACGATACCAGAAGCGCGTCACGTAGAAGTGAAAATGTGGATTTTCATCTACGAGTGAGTGATTGGCTAAATTTCACGGATATGCACCTATTTGGCAGGCTCTCCCATGCCAGTTTGTAGTCTGAGTGTTATTCTCGTAAAAGTAGAAGTTTTGCGTTTTCGCCTACTTAGGCGAAAACACAAAAACATATCGCTATTTGTGGTGATAAGAAACTATATATGATAGCATCACCGCTTAAGGAAAAATATAGAAAGCAATTAAACCTACAATGCCCAGTCCATTAATCACCACTGGGAGCAGTGCTCAACTTCGTCGCCAAGAAATGTATCCGATTTGGTCGGGTTCAGTCTGGGTTGCCATCGGTCGGCGGAAAGTCGAAGTTCAGGTCGTGATTTAAGAAAGCAGCCACTGATATAAAATCGGGGAGATGGTTAAACATGCCTAGAAAAAGGCATAGTTCTCTTGGATGATTTCATTTTTTTCAAATCATTCCAGCGAGAAGTAATCTGTTCGTGAGAGTAAGCGCCTGCACAGTGCAAGCAAACTGCACAGGAAGAATTGACTTCCACAAAGATTAAGCATATACATATAATCAACTAGATGAACATCAACTGCAGATCGTGAAGGGAGCTTGGGTCGTTCTGATTGCACGCGTGTATGATCGTGGATGAGAAGCAGATTTTGTCCCGAAGCTGGTTCGACTGGCCGAGGCATGGATGAACTTCTTCACTCCACTGGGTTATCAGAGACTATTTCACTCCAATGCTTTATCAGAGGCTATTTCTCTCCACTTGGTTGTTAGGGGCTATTTCACTCCACTGGGTTATCGGAGGCTATTTCACTCCCCCGTTTTATCAGAGGCTATTTCACTTCACTGGGTTATCAGAGGCTATATCACTCCACCCTTTTGGAGGGAATTTCACTTCATTTGGTTATCAGAGGATATTTCACTCCACTGGGTTATCAGAGGCTATTTTCTCACGCGTGTTGGGTGCGCATTGTCGCGAGAACGTGGCACACAACTGTGGGGAGAAAAAAAAAATTATGCGGTTTAAGTTATTCCAGTTTTCTTTTATGTCACGTTAGTACCAATATATGATGTTGAGTTATATCAATGTTTTAATTCATCACTTTTGTATGTTAAAAGCAGCTAAAGTCAACATGCTAGTGAGCAGAGTGGTTTTCATGACTTCATTTAATTATTATCCAGACCATGAATGCGGTTGGTGACCATGAATGTCATTGCACGCACAGAACAAAGAATGTTAGCGGTGATGGACATGCCATATGCTGCTACAAGCGACCAGATGCAGCCCTATGTTTTCCATTCAAACTGTTTGAACGTGAAATTGAACCTCCTATCTCGCACGGCTTTGGAGTGGTAACAAATTGGCCCAAACTCTTCACAAGCTCGGACTAAAGCAGACAGGGAGCTTCTAAGTCGTGCTATGTTTCTCTGAGGTCACACCACTAATACTAGTATGGACACATGCTGGAAATAAATCGCCACGTGGCACGCACTCGTTACATACATGTTGTAAATTAGCATTCATGAGCCCAGGGCTCGCCTCCCTTCTTACCCTCTCCCCCTACCGCCACTTCGGAAATCTCTCGTCACCAATCAACAGCAATTCAAGGCGACTTGAAAGTCTCTTCCAAAAAAATGTCGACATATGTCACTGCAGGTCCTCCCTCGAACTAAACATGTAGCAATATAAAAACAGCTATATATGCCGCCGACCGGCTGCATTAGTGGTACACCACAGCCGCCATCCAGCCGTACATTTACTATGATAGTAATCGGACAGGGTCAGAGCTCACTGAGCCCCAGTCCGTCGGCCGGGCGAGCCGACCGCAGTGCAGATGCCGCAGGTGGGCGACAACCGTGCGACATTACTGCGGGCTCTGTGTTACTTTTTGTGAGACAGGTGAAGGCGGCTGCATCCTGGATGGGGATTTGTGACGGCAGTGGGCAGATAAGTATGACGCACATGTGAATAATTAGCGACTCTCAGCTGTGACGTCATCAACATTCGGATCCGCCTCCATGCTTTCTGGGATTAACAAACTACATATAGACGTCTGCATTTCATCCGATTTTACAAACTTTCTCCCACATTGATTTCATCGGATTTTGTAATTTCCTGATGTTTTTTTTTGTTTGTCGTCATCCTTTTTTGCATCAGCCAATTTGAGGACTAAACTGTGCTAGGACTAAATTTGAGGACTAAAATGCAGACGCTGAAACAAACATGCGTTGAGACAAACTATAAATATTTATGCACGATCAGCTTTTTTGGCGACAACCTTCGCAGAAAGGCACTTGTACTCTGGCTTAATACACGTGAACTATGTATATACATACACATATGTACATGAGCCGTCACCACGCGTTTGGGACAGGACGTACGACATGTTGAATGACAGACAGTTCGAAAGTAATGTAGGATGGCCTGTAACGGTATTAGTTTTTTTTTACTTTAAGGTGAACATATTTAGTTATTACAACGCCCTGTTGTATGGGCGTTGTTATAAATAAATATTTTCACCTGAATGTTAAACAAAACTAATACCGTTAGAGGCCATCCTGCATTACTTTCGAGGTACGACATGCATAGCGTTCCAAGTTTCAAGTCAATATCAGTTCAGGTGGCTGTGCGGGTCCGGCATCGGCCGTCACATCGGCCTGGGATTGGTCCCAATGGGATGGTGGTGGCTGCGCTGAGGAGCGGCCCGGCCCCGGCCACGCTCGTGACGAATCTTGTGGACACTTCCGCTTTCGCCGTCATCGTCAAACAGACAGACGGCGTGCGATGCGGCCAGGAGTTCCCGGCCAGTCCCCGGGTCTGACATCACCCATAATAACGGTGACGTCGCCGCCGATGGCCAGCAGGGCGCGGGCGACGGATGTGGGGACCTGGATCACCGCTATGTACACTGGTCAGACAGTGGGCTTGCGAAGAAGTTCCCCGACTGCATGTCCGGTACAAACTCCCTGTTAAGCCCGTGTGGGTACATGCTTATGTAGACGGAAACGGGAAAGCCAGTCCGATTTGCAAATTGGCAGATCCGTTAGGGGGCAAGGGACAAGTAAAAAAAACGATGAAACGAAAAAAATGTTGAGAAAAACGATCGTAATATTTTATGGACAAAACTGATGTATTTTGGTCAGAGTAGTAGCATAATTTACGGCATAATTCAATAAGTGCAGTTAAGTACTGCCATCGGGCTAAAAACCTTCTCGTAACAATGATGTTACACATGAGTCTCGAAACGGCCAAGCCCGAAACGCATGGGGACCCTAAATTAATTTTTTTTTTCACACTAATGCTTTCAACCGACTCGCGTCATAGATGATAATGCGAGGACTTATCATACTGAAATGCTACCAATTCTCAAGAAAATATGATGCTTCGAAGGGTAGGTAATATATTATGATAGTAATGCAGCAGTTAACATTTCACCTTCAAATCCGGTGTAATGCGGTGTTGTGTGGACAAATAGCAAAAGCTTGTACTATGTCTATGAGTAAAATGATAACAATAATGGAAAACACAATGGCATAAGCTATGTATGCCTAAGCTGAACAAACACCACGGCTTCCCCTTCAGTAAAACAGAAGCTGTTTTAGGGGGGAAACTGCAGGCTGCACCCCAATATTGTAAGGACTTGCTAATTGATCAGTGAATAGCATGTCAAGTTGATTTTAATTCGTGAATGTTGCGCATTTCACATTGTATGATAGGTAAAATACATGGGTAAATACATCGAGATGCAGTTGAAATGCACATGTGCATTACTGATAGTTATAGATAGATAGTAGATAGACAGATGGTGCGTTCCACGTCAGATCTATCAATGCACTTCACCCCATAATTCTTTATTCTGGCCAAAATTTGCTCACAGGGTAGTCTTTGGCTCTGAAGACGGCTGTGCAAATTTGAGTCCGATTCGGGCAACGGTTTTTGAGCTATAGCATCTGGCATTATTTTTAGGTCAATAACATGGGCTGGTTTGACG
This sequence comes from Ashinkailepas kermadecensis, assembly GCA_034440615.1. Classification (NCBI taxonomy): domain Eukaryota; kingdom Metazoa; phylum Arthropoda; class Thecostraca; family Neolepadidae; genus Ashinkailepas; species Ashinkailepas kermadecensis. The sequence continues at coordinate 28,878 of JAOTOM010002209.1, forward strand.
ATGATAAATAAGAGGAAAGGATGACCAAGTATATATATTTCAGAAGAAAAGGGATCAACTGAAGCATTCCCGAAACAAAATAGCATTATTTCCTACATTTGACCTCGTGATCTCATGACCTCGTGACGTCGTGACCTCCCGTGACCTTTAGCCCATCGAAATTGACAAATTTGACGGCGGAAATAAAAGTGGACGTGACTTCGCTGACCAAACAAAAACTATACAAAAATGCTTTCTTATAAATATCCGATATTTCTATAAGTCTTTATATATATATAATACTTCTTAGAAATGTTCGCTCTTCATAACTTTTGCGATTTTGCGTTTTCCGGCTTGGACGGATTTCGTGTAGGCTCTCTTCCATTGGAAAGCTACATGAGGTAGAACAATGACGTACAGACATATGATCGGAAAACGTTTTTCTAAGAACAAACATTTCTACCCTTTTAATATAGATCATATAGCTCCCTTAAAAACCATCACGAAGTTCAAGGTCACTAGTTACGGATGGGTCATCCATGGGTATATTTACGCGTAGTGACGCAATTGTATTTCGGAACATCTGATATGTATTGAATAACAACAAACATGTAAATATCGCAACCCGACCCTATTGAATCAAGTTCTGTTACCTACATATTGCATCTGGCGCGGTAGGTAGGTACCTATAATCTAGTGGATTCAACAGTGGACAAAATCTAGACTGGACTCGAATTCGCCTAAGGTTGAGAGCGGCCCGAAATGGATGAACAGGGTCCCCTGAGACATTAAAATTCCTGTTGGCGGGCGATTGATGTATATAATACAGAGGGCCGGCATCAGAGCTAGAATGTTCTTGAAACCGCAAGAGCTGTCGATAACTAGGAAGGGCCCTTGAGAGCAGACTGAAGAGCAGCTTGAGAGGGCCCTTCAGGGCTAACAGAGCACCCCGAGAGCTAAGGATGGTCACTAAGGCTAACGATGGTTGTGAGGAATATCGAGGGCCCACGTCAGAGCTAGAAAGCCCCTGGTAGAACGACTATCAAGGGCTGGAAAAGCTCCAAGTAGCTGGAGAGGACCACTGATGATTGAAAATTGTTACTGAGCGCTGTAGAGGACTGGACTGGACTGGGGTGCCCAAGAGGCTTAGAAGTGGTCCCTATGAGGAGAGCGTGCCCCCTGATATCTAAAGAGCTTCAGGGCTAACAATGGTTTTGATGAATACTGAGAACCGATTTCAGAGCTAGAATGTTCTCGATAGCCCGAAAGACTGTCGATGACTGGTGAGCTCCTTTGAGAGCTAGAGCGGACCGGACTGTGATGTTCTTGAGGCTTGGGAGGAACAATGAGAAATGAACAGAGCAACCTAAGAGCTAAGGAAAGTTCCGAGAGCTGGCGATGTTTGCTAGAAATGTTGAGGCCCTTAAGAGCTAAGAGAGTCCTTGAGAACTGGCGATGGGTGCATGTAGAGTTCGAACTCTAAGTGTCCTCTTGTTGGTCTCTTTGAGCTGCCTTTGGCGTTTATGGATTAGCAGTATTACTCGGTGCCTCCACCACCCCGGAAAGGCGTCTAGTAGCGCCTATTTTTCGTAGCGTTCGAATAGGCTTTCTGTATTTTGCAAGGACCTCATATCGCGCTAGGAGATCGCACGTGGCGTGGTTAAAAAGACATCCTAGTGATTCCAGAAGCCATTGCACAATGTACACCCAGAGGCCTCCTGCGTCTTTCGAAAAGGAGTCCTGTGACAGCTGCGCTATGCACGAAGTTCAGTGTGTTGTGTTACTTTTTAGAAACCTCTTTTGCCGCTTACGGGTAACAACTTCTCCTAGACCCTTCACCAGCCATCGAAATGGTTATTGGAGCGTCGAGGAGCCTCCTGTAGCGTTTTAGATTATCGGTGACGTCCAAGGGCCTTCGGGGAGGCGCCCACAGCTTCCAAACTATGTCACTTGCACCGATCAGGTGGGCTCCTATGTCAATCAGGAGGCCTCTTATGTCAATCGGGAGGACTCTTGCGGAAATGGCTGGCCTCTTGTCTCGATCAGGGAGCCTCCTATGTCCGCGAGGGGCCTTCTGTGTAAGTGAGGGACTTCCTGTCTTGGCCAGAATACTTCCTGTGCCGGTCAAGGTCCTCCTGTGTCGGCCACGGACCTACTATGTTGGCCATGGGACCTCCTGTGTCGGCCACGGACCTACTATGTTGGCCATGGGACCTCCTGTGTCGGCCACGGACCTACTATGTTGGCCATGGGACCTCCTGGGTCTGTCAGTGGCCTCTTGTTTTGGTCAGAGGCTTCCTATGTCGATTAGAGGGCTTCCCGCGTCAGCCAGGGGGCTTCCTGTGTTGGTGAGAAGCCCTTTGTGTCGGTCAGGGTCTCCTGTACCGGCCAGAGGGTCTCCAGTAAGGACAGAGATACACAACATTTTACATTTTGGCTAACGGGAAATAGCAGGACCTCTGCCACTCGTCGGAATGCTTCCAATGTCATCGAGGGGCTTCCTGTGGCATTTGAGGCTTTCACTAGCGCCAAAGGGCCTTCGGAGAGGTTAGCGTATCGTTTCAAGCGACGTCAACTGTGCCGGTTACGAAGCTTGCTATATCAAGCAGGGGTCTCCTGTGACAACACGGCATTCTGTGTCGGTAATGGGGCCTTCTATATCGGTGATGGGTCTCCTGCGTCTCAGGTATCCTGTGAAGCGTGGTGGCCTCCAATGACGGTCAGGTTGTCTCTTTGTAAGTGAGGAGCCTCCTGTGCCAGTCCAGGAGCCTGCCGTGTCGATGAGGGCGCCTGCACCAGTGAGGCCTGAGGTGATATCCTGTGTCGGTCATGGCGCCTTCTGAGCCGATCAAGGGACACCCTGTGTTAGTGATGGGCCTCCTTTGTCAGTGAGGGGCCTCCTTTGTCGGGAGGGACAGCCTTCAATGTCAGTACAAGGCCCCCTGTGCCAGTCTGTAGTTTCCTGTGTTTATGGACCTCCTGTGGTGTTCAAGGGGCATTCTGTGTTTTTAGCGGGCCTTCTGTGACTGGGAGAGCCTTCTGTGTAGGTAGAGGGCCTGCTGCGACGGTCATGGGGCCTCCTGCGGCAGTGAAGGGTATTCCATGTCGGTTAGGGGACCACCTGCATTAGTGAGGGGCATGTGATGTCGGTCAGGGGCCTCCTGCGGCAGTGAAGGGTATTCCATGTCGGTTAGGGGACCACCTGCATTAGTGAGGGGCATGTGATGTCGGTCAGGGGGCCTCCTGCGGCAGTGAAGGGTATTCCATGTCGGTTTGGGGACCACCTGCATTAGTGAGGGGCATGTCATGTCGGTCAGGGGCCTCCTGCGGCAATGAAGGGTATTCCATGTCGGTTAGGGGACCACCTGCATTAGTGAGGGGCATGTCATGTCGGTCAGGGGCCTCCTGCGGCAATGAATGGTATTCCATGTCGGTTAGGGGACCACCTGCATCAGTGAGGGGCATGTGATGTCGGTCAGGGGGCCTCCTGCGGCAGTGAAGGGTATTCCATGTCGGTTAGGGGACCACCTGCATCAGTGAGGGGCATGTGATGTCGGTCAGGGGGCCTCCTGCGGCAGTGAAGGGTATTCCATGTCGGTTAGGGGACCACCTGCATTAGTGAGGGGCATGTCATGTCGGTCAGGGGCCTCCTGCGGCAATGAAGGGTATTCCATGTCGGTTAGGGGACCACCTGCATTAGTGAGGGGCATGTGATGTCGGTCAGGGGCCTCCTGCGGCAGTGAAGGGTATTCCATGTCGGTTAGGGGACCACCTGCATCAGTGAGGGGCATGTGATGTCGGTCAGGGGGCCTCCTGCGGCAGTGAAGGGTATTCCATGTCGGTTAGGGGACCACCTGCATTAGTGAGGGGCATGGCATGTCATGTCGGTCAGGGGGCATCCAGTGTCGGTGGAAGTATTCCATGTCGGTTAGGGGACCACCTGCATTAGTGAGGGGCATGTCATGTCGGTCAGGGGGCCTCCAGTGTCGGTGGAATGCCTTCTGTGCCGGTCGGGAATTCCATGCTTTCTTTCAGCTACCTAAAGTTTGGAGGCGGCGCCTCTAGTCTCAACATTAAGCACGACCGCCCCATGTCACCGACACACATTGCCTGTAGCATTCAATGATCTTACTTTCGCAGAAGCGCCCTGTTTGTTAAAGAACCCCTCCGGCTGCGAGGGGACGCTGGAGGGGATAGCCTTGAAGGCGTTCTTCTAACCCTCTTGGCTACTCCCATGATCAGATGTTAGACATAAATGCATTGGTATTCATCAATTATATTGCATGGGCACACGCTTTTAAAATGCCACAGAATACCGCAAAAATACTGCTGGAATATAAAAGCAACATACGATCGACATCGGTTCACTTCTTCTCCAGCACTACCTGGTCGCAATAGCCAAGTATGAGGCGCTTTACACAACTCGATTCTAAATTTTCCCATCTGAATTCCCATCACCAAGCATTCCTCAAGAAGCACCTGTCTGATCTTAGCAACCACCGAAACACGGCGTCTTGCTTTGCACGAGCATCGTTAAGGTCACATCGTGATGCATGGCACATACAACCAAACAACTGGAAAGAGCATACGTCGACAGCTCGCGATGTCAGCTGACATAAGTTAGACACACGATTCGTTCGGACAAACATCTGCCGGCGCTACACCTGGTGTGAACACAACTGCATGCTTGATTCATTCATGCATCTGGGATGAGGGACACTTCAAGCGGAACTAATTACATGCTGTCAAACCGGCCTTACCTCTAAAATATGTTATGCTAGATCTCTTGGTGGATCCAGGGCTGGATCCAATGATATCAAAGGGGCCCTCCCTCCTGCCCCAAGGGGCCGATTTCTGTCCGATATTTTGCACTAAAATAGCATTTCACGAAATCTGATAACATTTCATCGGATAAATATTGTCTTCAACAGACCGACGAATGTTAGCTGTTCAAATCTGATCAGCTTATCGAAATCGGATATGTATTTGAATCCCCCCCCCCCCACACACACACTCCAGCCAAGCTGCGGGATCCGCCCCTGGTTAGACCGAAGGTATATCTGGCGTGAATTCCTATTGGTAACACATGCTAGCAAGAGCATGACTTTTTAAGCCGGGATATAAAAGGAAATTGCAGGGAAAACGTAGTTTTTTCCGAGATAGATTTGTGTTTAATCTTGATATGCATTCGTTTAAAACGACATAGATTCTAAAGCACTTCCAATTAGAGTTTGATTATGTGGAATATATTCGCCATGATTATAATATTGAATTCGCGAAGGCATCGCAACGATTACATTGGAAGCCGAAAAAAACACGGTGTCCTGATGCATTGTAACTTGACGTAGGTAAAATGCCGGAATTCAGAGCAGCATATTCCTTAAACCGGTATGCTTTTAATTGATGGAGTGAATATTTTTGGTTAGCATATCATTCAGTATTCCTAACCGAGCAAGTGTACAACGAATCAACTGCAGCTATCAGTTATTGCTGGGTCATTGTGACAAGCTCTCGGCCCGTGCCCGGTATTGACATGCTATATTTCACAGGTAATTAAAGGCAATATGCTTAAATGGCGGAGAAATAGCTTCGAAGACCTTAAATCGCCACATCAGTAAAGATGCATTGCAATACGTCAGTCACACGCTCGTAAATAGCCCTCATAAGGCATCATAAATCACCAAACCTGTGTGGGATGAAGGCACGACCCTGCATGGCTACACGCAGTGGAGAAGATACAAGTTGTTGGGAGGTGCTCAGAATGCTCAAAAGACACAAAGACACAAGACCCTATTCAAAGGTCAGGCATGCGCCAATTGCCATCAGATTTCTGATCTCAGAAATACATTGATAGTTTACAAAGCGCACATCTATCTGGTGTCGCCACTGTTCTTATTGACCGGGTCGACTCCTCAAGCTAGGGCTCTGCTGGACCAGTCAGAACAGGTAGCTGGTTCACGTCTTACCCTCGGCTGCACGCGCCCGCAAAATCTCCCGCAGCGATGTGTTGGACTGGGAATTAATCGTCCGCAACCTAATCTATCAAACGATTTTCTGTCAAATATCTGACGTATGTTGTTTCAAATAATCAATTGGAGGAAAATGCATCAGCTCCCATGAAGTCCTGAGCAAGACTTTGCTCTGATGTTTTAAACGTGTGGCGGCTGGGCCAGGTCACTGAGGCGATTTTTTTCACTCGCATACACACGACAGTAGAGATGCTCTGATTTTACTCTGGTTCGTAATTGAAATAGCTCGATAATTCAATTCGATATAATAAATACAGGTCAACCCGGTCAAGGAAACCTCGGGCCCACCGGACAAAATGAAGCTTTACCAATTGAATAATGCATTTTGATGAGAAAACAGGCTGTATATTCCTAATCAGCAGATGAAGTGCGCTGCCGCGTATGCGCTGCCTTACGTCTTTGAACATTCTTGCCACCTCCAACGCACTGTGTGGTATAGTCTACCAGCTTAGCCTCCGATCCCCATGCGATATCGCATGCACTTGGCAGAGAACGTTCTAAGCGCCAGCAAGATCGCCTGTGACGCGGCACACTGCACTCAGGACCGCCTGTGCCGCGGCACGCCTGTCCCGAGGCACACTTCGCAGGACCGCCTGTGCCGCGACCCCAGGACCGCCTGTGCCGCGGCACGCTGTCCTCAGGACCGCCTGTGCCGCGGCACGCTGTCCTCAGGACCGCCTGTGCCGCGGTACGCTGTCCTCAGGACCGCCTGTGCCGCGGCACACTGCCCGCAGGACCGCCTGTGACGCGGCACACTTCCCGCAGGACCGCCTGTGCCGCGCCACGCTGTCCTCAGGATCGCCTGTGCCGCGGCACACTGTCCTCAGGACCATCTGTGTCGCGGCACACTGCCCACGGGATCGCCTATTGTGGTGCACATTGCCGGTGCCGGCGATGTTGCACTGCTTATGGCAGCAGAGGCGGACCGCGATACAGCGCGTGACATCGCAGAACTGGGGTCAGCGCGCGTGATGCTCCGACGCAGTCGGCTCGTTCAGCCCCGAGTTGACCCGCAGCAGCTGCAAGCTGCTGTTGGCGAACATGCTGACGGTGGACATGTGCGGGGCCGGCATGGTGTGCGCCTCCTCGTAGAAGTCGACGTCGTCCTCGCAGTCCTGGTCCCCCTCGCCGTCCAGCTGAAGCACAGCCGGCACACCAGTCACGCAGTTAACCTTTGCCGTAACGTGCCGACGCGCGCTGCATGATCTCAGCCCTCGTCCATCCAGTGGGTTGATGCAGCATCCCCCTCCCCCTCCAATATTGTTGTCGGAACTATTAATTTTCCACCGGAACTATTCATTTTCCTCCTCACTTGTCGCCCAAAAATGGTCCATGTTATGGGTGGTAGGGTGACGAAAGACTGATTTAGCCTGCTTACATAGAGCATTCATTTTTACAAGGTAATTCGAGGTCATTGACCTAGCTTCACCACAGATGAAATGTCGGGTCCGGATAAGTATGTCGGGAAACTGTCGATGGGAAAAGGGGAAAAAATGGGAAAATGGGAACATATCGGGATATAAATAAAGAATATATATATATATATATATAATCGAGTATCAATCGCGAGATCTCGTCACATGCAATACGTTGGACCTTTCCTTCGAGTCGCAACTCTCATTGTTTGAAAGCCCTACGCAGCCGGCCGCAACAATTCTGACACCCATTCTCCCCCGACCCACCCTCCACCATTAAACGACAACATTTGACATGAACCGAATAGCGTTGGCCGGAAACTGAAGAAAACTGCACAATTGGGGCCAGCGCTTCCTTCAGTCGGTAATTTTGCTGCTGTTGGAAGCGGTTGCTGACCTACACGGTGAAACTGGACAAATAAAAACAGTTGATCACTTGAAAGTATGATCCCATGATCCTGGATCCCAGTGTGATCCTGCGGCAAAAACCACCCACCACCAATCCACACGCTTCCCCGCTCTGTGAAGACTCTCACCGCGGCAATCTCCTGCTCGGAGAACACCTTGGGCAGCACGAACAATCGCAGTGGCACCAACAGCGCCAGGAAGAATGGGAATCCGATGGCGACTGGAGTGAACTTGGTGCCCAGCAGGATTCCCAGGCAGATCAGCTGGATCACTGTGTACAGGTGCATCCGCCACGTGCGTACCTGGTGACGGCAAAGGAAACTAGCGTCATCATTATCCTGTCAGGGAAGGTGCTGACAATTTGATCCCAAAACATCACGCATTATTTCTGGGTCTAGAACCAGGCTCGCAATCAGAAGTCTCAGAAGGGGAAGGTTCCCTGGCAAAGACTCGTACGCGTCAGCTATGTATTGCATCACGACGTATAAACAACCTCATTAATATGAACCTTTTGCATTTGCTGTTTTTCTACGCGGATCTGAAGCGAATCGAACTTTTGCAAAACAGACCTTCCTGGGGTTTTGACGTGTTCACAAACTTACTCTTTACGATTACAATCCGTTTATTTTTACTGAAATTTACTCTTGGGGCATTCGTGACTGCCACTATCCATCTTTAACTTTGACACCAGTTATACGGATCACGTAACTGTGTAACCGAACTGCAACTATCTACATAAACATTGCTAATGAGCACAATTATTAATTTCTCTGTCTTGCGGCCACATCGTGCGCTCACCTGCTTCACGTACACCTCCTCAGGATGGTGCTTGACGGGCTTGAGGAAGAGCACGCAGCGCTCCAGCATCTGCACGCCCGTCATGGACGACACGCCCATGTACATGAACACGCCGAACACGACGGCCACGGGGATCTGGCCCAGCACGTCGGACAGCGCCACGCTGAGGCCCAGCAGGACGGAGACGAGCAGCGCCGACAGCCGCTGCTCGTACACGCCCACCACCGTGGGCTTCTCGCCGGGCGCGTAGGTGGTGGACATGACGGTGAGCGCGGCCGCGTGGCTCACGCTGCGGATGGTGGCGGCGCACATCCACGGCGCGCCCACCACCGCGCACACCACGTTCAGCACCGACAGCAGCACGATGTCGAAGTGGAAGCCGGTGCCCTTGCGCAGGTTGCGCTCGGGCTTGTCCATGATCAGCTGGCACACCATCGTCTCCATGTAGATGACGATGAAGATGAGGCCGGCGGCGGGCAGGGCGGCCGCGACCGTCAGCCAGGTGGCGGGCTGGCGCAGGCCCAGCGGTGAGATGAGCCAGCCGCGCAGCGTGGGGTCGGACGGTGTCAGACCGCTTGGCACCTGCAGGTGCTGTGTGAACACCTGTGGGCAGCGCAGCACCTGTACCCGCTACCTGTCTGGCACCGGTCACCTGACCAGCACCGGCCACCTGACCAGCACCGGCCACCTGACCAGCACCGGCCACCTGACCAGCACCGGCCACCTGACCAGCACCGGTCACCTGGCCAGCACCGGTCACCTGACCAGTACCGGTCACCTGACCAGCACCGGCCACCAGACCAGCACCGGCCACCAGACCAGCACCGGCCACCTGACCAGCACCGGCCACCTGACCAGCACTGGTCACCTGACCAGCACTGGTCACCTGACCAGCACCGGCCAGCACCGGCCACCTGGCCAGCACTGGTCACCTGACCAGCACTGGTCACCTGACCAGCACCGGCCACCTGACCAGCACCGGCCACCTGGCCAGCACTGGTCACCTGACCAGCACTGGTCACCTGACCAGCACCGGCCACCTGAACAGCACTGGTCACCTGACCAGCACCGGCCACCTGACCAGCACCGGCCACCTGACCAGCACCGGCCACCTGACCAGCACCGGCCACCTGGCCAGCACTGGTCACCTGACCAGCACCGGCCACCTGACCAGCACCGGCCACCTGGCCAGCACCGGTCACTTGACCAGCACTGGTCACCTGGCCAGCACCGGTCACCTGACCAGCACCGGTCACCTGACCAGTACCGGTCACCTGACCAGCACCGGCCACCTGACCAGCACCGGTCACCTGACCAGCACCGGCCACCTGACCAGCACCGGCCACCTGGCCAGCACTGGTCACCTGACCAGCACCGGCCACCTGGCCAGCACCGGTCACCTGACCAGCACCGGCCACCTGACCAGCACCGGCCACCTGACCAGCACCGGCCACCTGGCCAGTACTGGTCACCTGACCAGCACTGGTCACCTGACCAGCACTGGTCACCTGACCAGCACTGGTCACCTGACCAGCACCGGCCACCTAGCCAGCACCGGCCACCTGACCAGCACCGGCCACCTGGCCAGCACCGGCCAGCCTGACCAGCACCGGTCACCTGGCCAGCACCGGCCACCTGATCAGTACCGGCCACCTGATCAGTACCGGCCACCTTCCAACAGACAGGCGGACGGGGACGAACGGGGGCAGAGACCTACACAGAGGCAAAAGCAGCGATATAGACATAGACAGAGACATACACAGAGGCAGAAGCAGTGGCATAGGCAGAGGTAGAGTAAGAGGCACGGATGAAGTTTGTCAGAAAGATGTACACAAAATAAAGGAGTGAGGACGATCTACACACAACTTTATCACGACCGAGAGGACACGGACCCCTCACGCCTGTGGTTCTCCATTCCCAATGTGCAGCTCCCGCACGCTTGGGAGCGATCATTTCGAAACTTGGTCCGCAAGAAAGTCCCTTCGGCGCTGTATAGGAACGAACGTTTGGCGACTCGGTACAGACTCGAGGTAGCTGCAGGAGACACAGTCCGGCAGCGCAGGATGTACGCGCAGTTACGCCGTCCGTGTAGGTCAGCCCACACACCAGATCGCTATATATAGTGGGGGCGTTCCTGCAGGTGGGCCTCAGAGTGAAGGATCGATATGTCATAGATGTCCTGTGAGACTGTAGAGGGCAGATGAGAACGACGCGTTTCAGGCGGGTCACGTTTGGCGTGGTGAATAGCTTCTTCTGCGGAACGCCACGACCGGTCACCACCTGTCGTTGTATCCTCCATCGCGTACCATCAGTGAGTTGACTTAAGATATATACGTCGATGACTGGTGCTGGTACCGAGAAAAAGGCTCACGATATGCTGGTCGATGCGCAAGACGTCATGCCAGCGCCGACAGAGGCTGGCGAAGTGCCAGTAGAACAGCAAGCATGTATTCGATAGGGACGATGTGCTCGGATGTAGCGCCAGAGGGGAATCGGTGAAGGTGCTAGGAGTTAAGTGGCCCCCGGGGGCGGATGTTTTCTGTTCCGATGCACTGACCTTCACCACAAGCGTAGCTTCTACAAGGGCGTCGCCACCGGGGGGGGGGGGGCAGTCGCCCCCCCCCTGTCGTGAGACTGGGGGCACCGCCCCCCTGAAATTTGAGGAGGCCCCTATCCGGAAATGCACAGGAAAAAAGTGAGCAAAGAGGCCGACGAGACATGAGAGGAGGCCTCCAAGACGTGAGAGGAGGCCCCTAATTCGAAAAAGGAGTCACCTAGGGGAAGATAGCAGGCCCCAGAAATCAAGAGAGTGCCAACAATTGGCACGGAGGCCACCAGGAATGCAAAGGAGGCCCCCAGGATTGAAAAGGAGGCCCCCGTGATTACAAAGGAGGCCCCCAGGATTGTTAAGGAGACTCACAGGATTGCAAAGGAGGCCTCCAGGATTGCAAAGGAAGCCCCCAGGATTGCAAAGGAGGCCCCCGTGATTACGAAGGAGGCCCCCATGATTGCGAATGAGGCCCCCAGGATTGCGAATGAGGCCCCCAGGATTGCAAAGGAGGCCCCCAGGATTGCAAAGGAGGCCCCCAGGATTGCGAAGGAGGCCCCCAGGTTTGGAAAGGAGGCCTCCAGGATTGCAAAGGAGGCCTCCAGGATTACAAAGGAGGCCCCCAGGATTGCAAAGGAGGCCCCAGGATTGCAAAGGTCTCCAGGATCGCAAAGGAGGCCCTCAGGATTGCAAAGGAGGCCCCCATGATTGCAAAGGAGGCCCCATGATTGCAAAGTAGACCCCAGGATTGGAAGGATGCCTCCAGGCTAGCGAAGGAGGCCCACAGGATTGCAAAGGAGGCCCCATGATTGCAAAGGAGGCCCCCAGGATTGCGATGGAGGCCCCCAGGATTGCAAAGGAGGCCCACAGGATTGTCAAGGAGGCCTCCAGGATTGCAAAGGAGGCCCACAGGATTACAAAGGAGGCACCAGGATTGCAAAGGAGGCCCACAGGATTATCAAAGAGGCCCCCAGGATTGCAAAGGAGGCCCACAGGATTGCAAAGGAGGCCCAAGGATTGCAAAGGAGACCCCTAGGATAGCAAAGGAGGCCTGCAGGATTGCAAAGGAAGCCCCCAGGATTGCAAAGGAGGCTCCCGTGATTACAAAGGAGACCCCCATGATTGCAAAGGAGGCCCCCAGGATTGCAAAGGAGGCCCACAGGATTACAAAGGAGGCCCCCAGGATTGCAAAGGAGGCCAACATGATTGTCAAGGAGGCCTCCAGGATTGCAAAGGAGGCCCACAGGATTATCAAGGAGGCCCCCTGGATTGCAAAGGAGGCCTACAGGATTGTCAAGGAGGCTATCACATCAAATATATCACATCAAGACCTTTAAAAAAATAGAACTCGATGTCCAAAAGTTCACCCCGAGACTCGATCGAATGGACCCCAGCACCGGAAAATTAAGAACTGTTCCGGCAAAAATTACCCGGAGGGCTTTTATACTCCGAAAGGTGCCATCGGCGTAACAAAAAACTCCTTCGGTGGCCGCAGTGGCGTATCAAAGGGGCAAATGCCCCTCCCTCCTAAGAGGGATATGCTCCCAAGAATCGAGCCGGGGCCCCCAAAAGTCGCGCTGGGGCCACACAAATTCGCGTCGGTCCACCAGAATTCGCGTAGGGGCTCCAAGTAAATGCGGCTGGCCCCAGAAAACTGGCTCCGAGGCCCGAAAATCTGCAACAGGAACCGCCAAGATCGCGTTGGGGCCACAGCTAAGTACAACGCGCCCCGCAAACTCGAACCGGTCCCACCAAATATCGCGCTCGGACGCATAATTCCCATCGGTAGTACCACAAATTTGGTCTGGGCATCAAAAATTCACGTCGGGGCTGCCAACAATTGGCGTCTAGGACTCCACATAAGCACCGTGTGACCCCCAAAGTCGCATCGGTATCCGAAAAAGAAAGCCGGAGCCCTCCAAAATAAGGAGGGATTAAAAAAAAGTATGGGTAAGGAAAATGGTTCTGGAGCACCGAACATATCATCAGATGCCTTGAAAAATCGCGTACGGCATCGAAAAACATACCGGAGCTCGAAGAAAATCGAGGTGAGATGGAAAAACATAGCGCCAGGGACTCGAAAAATCAGGCCAAGATTCGGAATTTCAAGAAAATTCAGAAGAGGTCCACAAAAATCGCGTTGACCCCAGATAACTGGCGTTGGGTCCCCGGAACCACGCGCCTGGGCGCGATAAGTTGCGCTAAGACCCAGAAATATCGCACCGAAGACCCAAAATCGTACTGGGCCCCACAAATGTGCGTCAGAAGCCCCAAATAAACACAGCGGGACCCTAAGAGCACAACGGGGACCGAAAATGTAACTGGCCCTCCAAAGCGCAGTCTCGCAAAAAGCGACAGGGCCCTAAAACATGCGTTGCAGCCATAAATAAATATAGCGGGAACTCTAAAAAAACACACACAAAAAACACCGGAAGCTCTCAAGGCACACAGGGGCCATGCGACCGCACAAGGGCCTGAAAAGAGGCTGGGGTCGCAATAAGCAACATGGTCCCAGAACGAACAAAAATACCGGGCACTAAATAAATACATTGAGATCATTGAAGGCGCCCCGACAACTAAGAAAAATCATCGGTGCACAAAGAAGCAACAAAACCCTAAAACGAGCAGGGGTTTCGAAAATGCATTGGGCCTCAAACAAAAATGGATTGGAGCCCTAAGACACATCCGTAGACGAAGAAATACGAAACGGGTCCAAAGAAGTACAATCAGGCAGGGCCTCGGTTCGGTAGCCAACCTGGAAGCATGTTTAATCAAAGATATGAGGTGCATCAAAGCTCAGCGGGTATCCGCATTTCTTCATCATAAAATATGAGAAGTAGGGAACTAATGATCGAATTAAATTAATCGAATTTTCGCAGCGAACGCCCATACAAAGCATTTCATCACGTTAGATAAGGCGCAAGTCTATCATGTGGCAGCAATTAGCAAAGCGTAGGAGGCCCAGCAGAATCCGTAGCATCGCACGAAGTGTGGCGAATGCGCCGAATGCGCAAGATGGGTGTGCACATGCACTAACGTTGGCGTCGTGGCGACCGGGCACTATGAACTGGAATGTCTGAAATTGGTAAATTTTACATTTTAAAGTGATGTGTGTAGGTTTAATTTCAGCAGTGCAAGGTGACTTATCAAGGGATACCAAAAGAATACATTCGAACAGGATGGGGGAGCCAGGGTTGAAATCCGACGAATCGGAAACGATAGTGGTAGATTAGGCCCCTCGACAGGATAATTTAGTTGGTCACTAATTATTTTATATAAAAAGGTCCCCTTTGACAAAATAGTGGTCGAAATCGGAAGAATTTTTATTGAGAAGGTGGACCCCTCCAAATACGTTTGCCCCACCCCCCTTGACGCAAATATAGGCACGTCACTGGCACTGGCGGATCCAGGGGGGGCATTCCGGCCATGCCCCCCCCCCCCCAAGCGCTTCAAAGGGGGGGGGGGGCATAGTATCTTTCCCCCCCCCCCCCAAAAAAAAAAAACAGTAAAAGTAAACTAAAGTAAAATTCAGTAACCTTTGCTGAGGTTAAAAATAGCTTTCCGGGTGAAATAATCTCCAATTTTAAAGGTATTTTGTGATGATTGTTTGGAAGTCCAATATGGTAGCATAGTAGATTCTGACGCATCGAGGGTTCTATGCTATTGAAGTTCTGCTTACAGCAAGAGATGACGAAATCAGCAGTTTCATTATTCCTTCGTCAGATAGGTTCATGAAGTTTGTTTAGCCAGTAACGGGCAAGCGGACCCAGTGAACCAGATTTCGAAAGCGGAATTTGAACAGGATGTTTTGTGCGAGTGACCAGTTAAGCCCAGTTGAGCAGCATGTTTCGTATGTTGGTGTTGGGGTTGCTAAGATGAAGAGACAGGCTACATTCACTAGCGGATCCAGGGAGGGGCCATTCCGGCCATGGCTCCCCCGAAGCGCTTAAAAGGGTCTTTTGGCCCCCCGAAACCAACAGAAGTAAACTGAATGAAAATGCAGTAACCTTTGCCGAGGTTAAAAAATATCGTCTGGATGAAAGTATCTGCAATTTTAAAGGTATTTTTATAATTGTTTGGAAGCCAATATGGTAGCATAGTACATTCTGACACGCACCGAGGGTTCTATGCTGCTCAAGTTCTGCTTACAGCAAGAGTTGACAAAATCGGATCTGCCAGTGTGTACACGTGCACGAACGTTGACGTGGTACAATACGTTGAACGTGAACATTGAACGTTTTGGTAAACAAGAACACAAATCCCGTAACTTAGAAGCGGTGGAGGTAGGCTGGGGCCCCTACACAGGAAATTATGTTGTCATTAATTATTATTGTAAAAAATGGGTCCATTTGACAAATAGTGGTAGAAATCCGATGCTTTTAACCAAAAATAGTGGGAGAATGGGCACCCTCCAAATCCCTTCGACCCCTCCTCTGATGCAATTCCTAAGTACGCCACTGGGGGGAGTGGGAGGGGGGGGGCTGACGCCGAAAACCGAAAGTTGCCCCCCCCCAAACCGGTGGGCTAGATCCGCCAGTGCGTTTGCTTATTTATACCCTGGTATGGCTCAGTTCTCAGCGGAAAAAAAGATTCTTGCTATTGCGCTTAGCGTAAATGATGCACCATGCCAAGAACAAACAAGACATCAATATGAAACCATGTTCCCCATTCTGGAACCATACTAAGAGCCAAAAAAAGCAATATGAGGCCCTAACACAGTGGAGGCCCCCTTTCGGGAGCAGGAGGCCCCCTATCAATATTGCCCCCCCTGGAAGAATTTCGTCGCGACGCCACTGAGCTTCTACCAAAAGGGTGGTGCTTGTTGGAAAATTTTCACCTGCAACAGTTCATGGCATATTTCCAGGTATTTAACCTTGCCGGGATCAGTAACATTGACGTCCCATCAGTAACACGTGTCCCATGTGTTAGAAGACTAAGTCTTCAACTTGCCTACGATCGATATCGAAGGACGAAATCGAATATCTTTTACGAACAGCGCCCGAAAACTACGACGAAGACGGGCGACTGACTACAGCTCAACCTATTTGACCTGAACTGGAATGTCAACCAAAAAAGACTCAAGTAACTCCAAACGTTCAAGGACCATGCCTACACCATGCTGTTCATCGCGTCTCAATCTGGCTTCGAACAAAAGTATATATATATATATATATATATATATATATATATATATATATATATATATATATATATACATAATATGTATATATGTACATAAAAGTCTCAAGTAACTCCAAACGTTCAAGGATGTTGCCATAGTGTGTGCATGCATGTATGCATGCATGCATGTATATGTATATGTATACATGTATGTGTGCATGCGTGCGTGCGTGCGTGCGTGCGTGCGTATGTGGGCGCAGGTTGATAATTGGTTATCGTTTTCACGATATATTGTCGGAAGCCTTTCACTATCCCGTTGTAAGGTGACATCGTGATCAGTTCCTGGGTTAATTACCAGCCAGAGCAATCCGAGCAAGTTTACTGCGTGGTATAGTGTCATGTTGCAATATGAATGAATATCAATGAAAATTATGTAATTTAAAAAATAAATATGCTCAAAATATCAATAGCTGCTGTTTATGACCCCCGCAATTGAAAGAAAACGAAGTACTAACATAATTGTATCAGGGACACAAAGTTTTTGTGAATAATACAACAGCTTCCCCTCATTGCACACACATTGTTTGGCTTACATGACAAGAAAATATCCATTTCAACTTCCAAATTATGGTGCAACTTCAAAATTAGAACACATACTTCGGCAGGGTTTTGTGAAGGGGCTTACATTCTTTCACCAATAAATGTTCAATCTTCCTAGCCGACAGGGCGGCACGACGTCGGACAAGATCACGGCCACCACCTCTCACCCTTCCCACATGTTTTTTAGAATCAGCCCAGCCAAACCCGAACGTCGCGTACCTGCGCGCGTCACAGGTGGGAGCGATTGATTTGGAGCCGTAAGCGCGCGAACCAGGCCTAAGCACCTCGTTCACTACGCTCCGTTGCCCCACACCAGCTGGCCGCCTGGACACAACAACCGGAGGGGAGAAAAGGCCGGCCGACCCTGGAGTCAGCGACCCCAGAGCGTGGCAAATTCCAGATCCCCACCAGCTTCAAAAAGACAACGCCAGGAAGGCCCCCCGGCGGCATCGGAAGGGCATGGCCGCAGAAAAGTTCCAAATTATGATGGCGAACTGCCGACCAATCAACACTCGAACTTTTTGACTCGGAGCCTAGTGAATGTTTGGAGAGGGAAGAAGGCGCGGAGAAGAGATTGCAACGATAACTGGTGCACGGCACGAAGTAGAGGAGGGGAGTCACACGGGCAGTCACACTCGGGAAACGACTGAGAGAAGAGAAGGACCCACACTGGGAACAGCGACTGGGACAGCAGAAGCACTCGAACGGAGTTGAAGTGACGGACGGCCGGAGGACGACCAACATCCGGCATGCGAGTGTCGTCTGTCTGTCATGCCTTCCTCCATCAAAACCGTACTGAACCTACCTCATTTCTTTAACAGCTACTTCCTCCTCAACCTTATTTCACTCGGCTGAAAGAAGTTACCTGTCTTATCGGGGTGTGAAGAACACATGGGATAAATTCGGGGGAGGGGATAGATAGTGTCGCGTATGAATGTAGGTACTTGAATGCAAACACTCGTATGTGAAATGACCGGTGGTGCCCGACGTAGTACATCTAGTAAAGAAGGGTAGGGCAGGGAAATGAGGGGTGGACGGAGGATGCGTGTACCAGGAGCGTTTACCGGTCCTGCTAGCGTACGGTGTATAAAGGTGTAAATATATTACCATGAGCATATAAATGTTTGAGGGCATTAGCAGAGACACGGAGCAGCCACTCGGCATTTGGCGAACAGGAGCAGTGAAAAAGAACTTTTGCGAGCAAATATGGAGCGAAGCTTGGGCTAACGGTCAGGAATAATAGGCACAAATCGGTTGCTAACATCAGTCATGCAGGATCTTCGGATTAAAGCGGCCGTGAACAATGGCAATCGATCGATCCGAGAGCACGCATGTTGAGAACTGTGCATGCAACATCAGTCATGTAGGACCCTGTGGTCGAAAGCGGTCGTGAACAATGGCAAGTGCTCGACCCTAGAGCACGCATGTTGAGAACCATTGCGTGCAACATCTGACATGTAGGACCCTTGGGTTGAAGCAGCCGTGGAAAATATTGGCAATCGCTCGATCCGAGAGCACGCATGCTGACAAGTATGCATGCAACAATCCCTGTCTTCCCTCCCCCGGCCAATGCACCCGTCCCTCACACTAACAGGTTGGTTGGTTGGTTATTTGGGCTTAAGGGCGCATCGACTGCGTTGGTCATACAGCGCCCATCACACTAACAGGACTAAAGCATTAACATTATAGCCAAGCTACCCGCCGTGGTGCAGACTACCTTCAAAATACAAACAAGTGAACTCAAGGGAGGCTTCAGCTTTGTGTTCAGTGGCGTAACTTTTTTGCTCATGTGACGAACCAAATAGCATTTAGATCAAATAAGGATGGCCGCTGAAACAACCGCAGTCTGTTCACCCTCCGTGGAGATCAGCGTAAATGCAGGATGACGTCAGGAATATAACCCTCTCGGACCGGTGACGGTAGCGTGGTACATTCCCCGGCGACCAGGTGGCCAGGGGGAAGTCATGGGGAAAGCATTTACGTCCACAGCTGACTGGTGGGCCGCGCCTCGGGGGCTGAGGGGCACGTGTCGCGCCTTTCGCTCGGATCGCGTCGCCGGTAACCGACAGACAGACGTGGGTAGTACCGTGTGTACTCTCCCGATGTGACCATTGACAATTCACGCATGATGGTTGGGCATTTGCCTGAAATTAGTTTGCTATGTGAAGTAAATTCACAAACGAGACAGCCGACCTGCGAGCCGTCTTCCTATGGACCAAACGTTCCCGAGTAATGGTAGAAAGAGGCCAAAAGTGTCTAATTTGCAGAGAACATGAATACCTATATTTGAATATCTCCGTATATAGTTTGCGTTGTCACGTGTTTAACTACGAGAAGGAACGATGAAATGAACACTTCAGAGGCATCAGTTCAAATCAAACGGTTCTTTGACCGCAATATCGGCTGTAATAAGGTTAGGTAGATCAGTGATAGACACCAGAACAATGTAAGCCCTCGGAGCCAGTAATAATTTTTTTTTTTAATGAGCCACATCATAACATTAAGGCCCTGTACAAGCGAGGAACGATGCCAATAATGGCGAGGCCAGCTATGATTGGCAGTGAAAGGTGTAGATATTTCGCCCACATGCCCTCAAAATTGGAGCAATGGTCAGCCGATATGTGTGTTTGAGCACCGCTGAGGCGGGACTGTGAGCCACATTGAGCCATATTGAGCCATATTGAGCCATATTGGGGACCAAGCAATTTATCAATTAATAAGGAGAGAGTGAATGGGACGAGCGAATGTGAGTCAATGAAGACAATTAATGTGTTAGGTAGCTTTAAGGACCCGCCGAAGCCGCTTGGGACTCAACACAGGCATGGGTGTAATCTCTGAGGGAGGGTGGGAGGGGGGGGGGGGAATATGTCTCTCCAACTTTTGGAAACTGGCGAATTGTCCTCCGCAATTTTTGTCGTGCCCCCCAGCCCCAGATATAAAAATACATGTGTATGATCATCGCAAAATTCTACTTAATCATTTATATAGTGAAAAAATATATTTGCAAGAGAATCACAAAAATACTACAAGCCGATCTAGCCAACCAACGTGCTTCACAGACTATCTGTCGTTACAAAATCTGCGAGTGGCAAATGTAGAAGCATTACAATTGTTTTCTTCAGAACCATTCTTGAATAACATTAACCTTGATCATCTCGTGTTTTCGCTTCCGTAGATAATTGTTCTTTGCGGGGAACCAAATTTGCATTATCGCAAGGTCTTATGTATCTTAGGTTGCATTCCCCCTGTGTATAAATTGATATATATTGAACAAACGTGATTCTGGGTGTCCTTGGATATATTCAGATATATGGAGGGGTGTCATAGATAGCCTAAAACGTACGTACAGTTAGCGACATATTCGTATGCAACGACGAGTAAGCCAGAGACGTGTTTGTATTCGTATTCGTATTTAGCGACTGGTTTATGTTCGCTCCAATTAGTTACTACAAATGCTTTTGCCTAGTACTAAACACACTGGAAGCACCTACATAGGTGCTTCCAGTGACCACTTTCAGTTCCATGACCACTTTAACGGTGAAGTTCCAATCCAACGCAAACCGGTTTTTCCGATCGATTCGCATTTTTCGTTTTCGCCTAAACCTGCCCAAATCTGGTATCAAGCGACAGTTCGTGGTGAACCCTCGAGCAACATTCTAAACCGGGACATGCCAAGGTCAAACCTCAAGGTAAGGTTAGCTTGAGTTATTCGATGGCCTCGCGTTCGGTAACTATCGCTTAAATTTCCATCAGATGGGCGTCATTTGACGCCGCTTTTGCGGTATCAGACAGTTGATCAATGAAATTAATATTCCAGGTCATAGGTCAAACTGATTTATCCGGTCGCCTGGCAATGTTTCGCTTCCGCCGAAACCTACCCAAATCTGGTATAAAGCGATAGCCCGTGGTTAACCCTAGAGAAACATTTCGAATCGGAACATGTCAATGTCAAACCTCAAGATCAAAGGTTAGGTTGGATTTTTCGAAGTCTTCACGCTTCGTTGCCATTACTTCAATTTCCATAAAGTGATGTCATTCGACGTGCCGTAAGAGATTGCAGACTGTACAGAAATAAAATGAAGTATAAGGTCAGAGGTCAAACTAATACCTTCGGCCTCCTTCGGTCATGTCAAGGTCAAACATCAAAGATTCGTTTTAATTATTTGATGGCCTCGCGTTTGATCGCTATGCCTTCCAGTTGCATATAATGGAACTAATTCGACGTGACTTGTTTTGCAGTATCAGAAAGTTGAGAAATCAAAATAATTTCAGAGCTCAAAGGTCAAGCTGATTTCTCCAGTCGTCTCCCATTTTTTTCCTTTTCGCCCAAGCCTACCCAAATCCACCATCAAGTGATAGCCCGTGGTAAATCCTCAAATAGCATTAAAAACCATGACATGCAAAGGTCAAACATCAAGGTTGAAGGTAGCTTAACCCTCCCCGTCTTTCCGGGCAGATCCTCACACCCCGTCTCGGAGGGGGTTGATACAAACCCCCTCTAATCTCCAAACTAAGCGTCGCACGAACACGAAAGAGGTGTCATCGGAAAGTGTTCGACGAGTAGGGCCAGAACCTACCCCCAAAATTGTATCCCCCTAAAAATGACGTCACTAGGGGTTCTACGTTTTCACAGCTGACTTCTTTGGCTCTGAGGAGTTCATTTTGGGGGCGATTTGAAAAGGAAAACAATTTTAGAATCAGACAAGGGAGGCGAAATGGATCATGGCCCCACATTTTTTGCCCACCCAAAAATCTTTTTTTTGTTGTGAAATTTGACAATTTTGAGTTTTACACTTTCTTTAATTTTTATTTCACTAATGGGTAGAGCGGATCGCAAAACGTTGTTTGAAGTCAACCTTCTCTCATCAAAAAATGTTTACTTTAGCCAGAGTCTTCGATTTTGACCATAATGGTCAAATATGCAAAAGTAATGTCATCAAAAAGGAAACAAATAAAAAATTCCTCTCGTGCGTTTGGTTTCCTCCCTAAAGATAAGGAAGCGCTGAAAGTTTACTTAAAATGTATTTATCCGTTAAAGCGTGACGACTAGTTTAACTTTTCCGGAGGTGACCTCACTTGACCTCGACTAACTCGTTGACCAAAGATGACCTGACCTTAACATTTTCACAAGACATGTCAAATTGATGTGGGAAACGGTGTGCCAAATTTCGGTGCGCTACCGCGCGCCGTTCTTCCACTATCCGCCGAAAACCTTTTGGCTGGGGCGCATATCAAAATCGAGACGGGGAGGGTTAAAATGTTTTCAAAGTCGTCGCGTTTCGTTGCTATGGTTTCAATTCGCACCAAGTGGGTGTCATTCGACGTAACGTGTTGTGCGGCATCAGTTAGTTAAGAAATCAAACTAATTTCAAAGGTCAGAGATCAAGCCGATTTCTTCGGTCGCCTCACATTTTTTTATTTCCCCAAACCTAACCACACCAGTGGCCTGTTTCATAAACGCTTTTGCTACTTCCTACTTACTACACTGACGTAAGTTTATATTTTACTACTTACTACTTTATTCTGTTTCCTATCAAAGTTGTACATTGTAAACAAGTCGTATTAAATTATCGTCAGTAGTAAATGCGTCGAGTTGGATACGTGAGCCGCATTTGCCACGACTTAATCCAACAAGTTAAGACTTTCGGAAAACATGATATTGGCGTATTTTCTGTCACTGTAGGTACCAAACTGTTGAAAAGACATCCGTAAATCGTAATATCTTAACAATTGAAAAACAAATGTAATTGTAAGGAAATTGTTTTTAAATATAGGCTGAAAGACAGTTTCAGCTCGGATCAATGAAGCAAACGATAACAAACGTGTATATCAATGGCTAATTGCTATCTTCAGGCACCTTTTTAGTTGCTTGTGCAAGAAAAAAAAATAATATCGGGGAGCTCAACAAGAAAAAGCGTGTCATCCTGCTCACAAGTGGGTAGATTACAAGTGGTGGTGGTGGTGGTGGTGGGGGTAGGGAGCGGGGCGGTGAAATGGGCGAAGGTCCCTGTCCGGTGGGGGAGTGGGTTTATATTGTCTAGAAAACTTGTTGGACTGGAGGAGATAGGTCTTTATTTCCCAAGTCCTGAAGATATATATATATATATATATATATATATATATATATATATATATATATATATATATATATACATATACATATCCAAGGTGTCCACGGACGCACGTGGAGCGCACCCAAAAGCCAATAATGCTTCATGCCACGATTTTAATTAAAATTCAGGAATCCACTCTGCTCATATGTTGCCTTTACTTGCCTCCGAATCTGAATTCCTAACGGCTACAACTATTTATCGATCGCTTCACCGAAAGTATCCGCTTAGCACATACTCACTCACCGACGTCGACACTCATATTAGGCGAATTCAATGCAGGGAATATCTATCTTGATCCGCTGCTGTACACACACGGTGGCATAACACACTTCGACCACAAACTTCGAGACACCGCTACCATGCTAAGCCTTACTCAACTTATTGATAAGCCAACACGACTAGCCGAAAATAGCCAAAACTTACGTGATCTTATATTTACTACTAACAATGATATCGTTCCTGGGAGCCGAATCATGTCCCCCTTCTCACACTTGGATCATGATTCATTAGTAAAATTATGTTTCATAAAACAAAATCCACAATTTTAATTTACTACTTCAAATCTACTACTTACTACTTACCACTATCCTAGGCTGAATTCAGGCGGGCTGTTTCATGAAAGTTACTACTTACAAATACAACTACAACTTGTAGTAAAAGTGAAACAGAATTTACTACCAAAGTTTACTACCAAAGTTACTCTGTCCCATTCATGGTAAATGTTTCTCGGATCTGAGATTATCAAATAATTATATCTGAGAGTGAGATCTGGTATGGTGAGCGAGATCTGTCAGATCATTATATCTGAGAGTGAGATCATGCTGGTATCAAGCGATAGCCCATGATGAACCTCCAGTAGCATTTAAAATCGGGAGATGTTAATGTCAAATCTCAAAGTCCAAGTTTGTTTGGAATTTTTCGAAATCCTCTGGCTTCGTCACTAGGGCTTCAATTTCAATCAAGTGGGGGTCATTCGACGCGCCGTGAGGTACTCTAGCGGAATATTCAAAGGCCGAATCAATCAAATCAATTTTCAAGGTCAAAGGCCGAACTGATTTCTTCGGTCGCCTCTCGTCTCTTCGTTTTCGTCCGAAGCTACCAAAATTTGACATCAAGCGATAGCAACCCAGCCATAGGTCAACCCTCGAGCAACCTGTCAAACAGGGACATGCCAAGGTCAAACCTCAAGGTGGAAGATTAGTTTGATTTTTTCGGAGTCCTCCCGCTTCGTCGCTATGGCTTCAATTTGAATCAAGTGGGTGTCATTTGACGTGACTTGCCGTACGGTATTATAAAATTCAACCATTTAATTAAATTCGAAGGTGCCGAAGGTCCGGTGTGAGTATAATGTTTTAGTGTAATAGGAGCTCCTTGTATAGGAGCTCTTTTTGTTCCAAGAAAAGAGTTTGCGTCACATGTCTGCGCGCCGCCTGCGCCATACATGCATCTCGCACCGCAGCCGGCATTCGCCATCTGTCCTGCGTAGCAAATGCTTTCCGATTTACATCCTGGGGTCTCGAAGGGGTAATGCTTCTATCTATCTTCTTATCAACACAATTTGCTGACATGTGTCGCTTCCGAAATCACTTCAGCTCTGCACGAATGCTAGCAGGCGCGCAACTGCATAAACACTCTCGTCAATGCCAATGCGCCAATGGGCCATCACCGCCATACACGGAAATCCGACTTCACCCGCGCCTCTAAGACATGCGCTCGCTAAGTTCGTGCTAGCGCAAGCGCTAATTTCGTGCGGGCGCGAGCGTCAAGTTCGTGCGAGGTAAGTTTGTCCAAGTGTTCAATTAATCGGACTGTCCAAGATTGAGGGCCAGACCACAAAGTTGCACCGGACATATTGGGGAAGGCAGCCGCTTTTTCAACTGCACAGTGCACATGATTATTTGCCCTTGCCAACAACAGCAGTTAATAATAGTACTGGAACAATTGTTGGTTGTGCTAGGGCGATCATTTGTATTGCTTGAGTTCTATCAAAAGCACGCAAAACGACGCCCATATACAGTTGCACGAAGCCGATGGCTACGGCACGAATCTGGACGGTGCTTTATCGCACCAACTCGACCCAACTGGCCACATCTGGGACACGGGTTCAGTCGTTTCGCATGTATGTAATGCAGCAGTTGTCACACCCGGGCTCTCCTCAGCTAACATGTCTCCAAAAATCCAACTTATGCCATGCATTGTTCTAAGAAGACAAAGTATATCGTTGAAGATATTAATCGTAGCTGTTTACACTACCCGCAATAATGGAAAGCGAATTATGTATGGGAGCATAGCATGAGCGACACAGATATTTTATGGAGGTTACACCACCTTCTCTTCAATATGCACTCACGATTTAGCTTACATGACAACAAAAAAATCTTAATTTCAATTTGCAAATTGTGGTGCAATTTCACATTTCCAACACCTGCTCCCGAGATGTTTCTCACTGGTGCCCTCTCCTCCCCTTTTTGTTGTGCAGCGATACTTTCGGTGATTATCAACCTTTTATTCACCTTTCCTCCTTACCCTGTCATTAACTCTGCATTCATTTCCCTTGCATTACTTAATTAAGCCTCTGGTAGGATCAAATACTTTTGTCCTTGTCGCAGCTGTTGCGAGAGGAGCACCGGAAGTCCCAGTAGAAGGTAAGGGAAAAGATCGCCACGGGCACCGTCATTATCAGCTGACAAGTCACGCATATTACCATTATGCTCCAGTCGAAGCCGTTCTCGCCCCACTTCAGCGGTAAATGGTGTGAGCCATCACATTCATCACACACTCTCAGTGCCGCGAGTCGAATACCAGATGACGTCATATGGAAGGCGACGGCAGAGACAGTTCCCAGCGAGACAATGGCCAGTAGCAGGCGCCAGCGAAGGCGTCGCACGGCTCCCGTGCACGTGTCGGCCGCACGCGTGCACGCGCACGTCTCGTGCGCACACCAGACGAGGCATGACACGATGTTCATCACATGCATGACGTACACTGCCAACATGTGTGTGGCCCACTTGTTGCGGAACGTGCCGGGCACGACCATGCCAGAGGCGACGCTCACCGCGGCAGACACGGCGCCGACCGTCGGCCAGAGGCGGCTCGCGCTGCGCGCTGCCACACTGCGGTAGATGAAGACGTGGTTGACGCCGACGCAGGCGGACGCCAGCGGGAGCAGCAGCCGGAAGAGACCCGCCTCCGGCTGGCAGCAGTTGGACAGGCAGAGCACCGAGACGAACGGTCGCAGGTGGCCGAGGTTTGCGGCGATCGAGTAGGGCACGACGATCGCCGACATTGTGGCGAGGAAAGCCGCCACGGGCACCGCTTGCTTGTGGCTCTCCGCCAGCACAGTGACGTGCCTGCAGCTCTCCAACAGCATTGCGACGGTACCGACACGCCCCGACGACGATAGCGACGCGTCCGAACTGACGGCTGGTTGCGACCGTCGGCATGTACAAACATTGGCCGGTGCGAGTTGCTTTCTCAGCTGCGTGTGCCACCTGAGCCAAAATGGCGCCGATCGACTGAGCAATGCC
The DNA here is from genome assembly GCA_034440615.1 of Ashinkailepas kermadecensis. Classification (NCBI taxonomy): domain Eukaryota; kingdom Metazoa; phylum Arthropoda; class Thecostraca; family Neolepadidae; genus Ashinkailepas; species Ashinkailepas kermadecensis. Next base: position 55,416 of record JAOTOM010002209.1, read on the forward strand.
GATTGTGAAGTGCGAAGTAGTTCAACACACCTGGGAGCTCAAGTCTCGTGCGCCACCTCGGCTTATGTTCATGGCAGGAAACAAGTCTGGGCACAATGGATACCTATATGTAATATATTATTACATATATATTTTCTCCATTATATTATATCTGAAATTAAATACATTGTATGAGATGCATATGATATATATCGATCCCATCCATTATCCATATATATATATATATGTATATATATATATATATATATAGATAGATAGATAGATAGATAGATAGATAGACAGATAGATAGATAGAAGAAAAGTGAGGAAAACCGAGAAGTAGTGTATCGGAGAGGGAAGGAAAAAGCACGAAACGTGCAAATAATAGCATCCCTCTTCAGCTGATCACCGATTACCGGGCTTGTGACAAGTTTGTGAATTGGGTACGCTTATACGCCAACTCAACCGGTCGATAGCACCCCACCTGTCAGATTTTTCTTAAACTTTGTCGAAGGGTTGTCTTAGTCCCTGAACACGATTTTGGAAACTGTATGTCCCTCTGGACAGCAGCTTGTCCTGTCATGCCACGAACTAGTCGTTTGAAGCCGATGTATATTGTATGAATAATATTATGGCAATGCAAATTATAAACACAGAACACTTGTAAATGCGCTTGTATGTCTCATCTGTTCGGTATTGTAACCAATACGCTGTTCCTTGTAAAATTGGGTCACACATGATCATTGATCGATTATTCACGGATAATTGCCAGACGAAAAACGCTCGTTACGAACAACAATCGCACCGCAAGCCTGCTACAATGATATCGTCCATATGGCATTATGCGGTGCTTCCAAATAAAGTGGAAGTCTGTAGCAACACAATTTTTTTCTCACCTTTTACAGGCACGATAATATACAAACATCTGTTGATCCATTGATATCCTTCTGTACTTGCTTCAGTTACGAAATGTCGCAACGATACCGACGAAGGTTTGTATGCCAAAAAGTGAGGGAGGAATCGAATATTGTTGGCCCCAAATCCCGCACCGATTTGCCTCAGACACCTACACAAACTGATGGAGGGGTGGCCACGTTCAATATCAGTTGTAAGAATGATCAGAACTTTTGCTGCTAATTGCGTGCTAAGTGGCTGCTTTAAACAACGCTGTTTTGCGATAGCACCCTAAGGATGCTAGAAACAAGCACCATTTGCACTATTCGGCTGGAAGGGGCTAATTGTTATCTGCAGGTGCCATGCTGCAAGAATGAGGTTGCTTGATCCTAGCAGCCATGAGTGTTATGCTAAGCAGTCCAGAATAATACAAATACTTATATCTACCACTGTTACAGTTCGTGTTTTTTTAAAGTGATCTTGAACGTTCTATGGCTGCTTACAGTTAGCACGTAGGTAGATAGAATAAGGAACGTGGAAAAATGGAGCGAACGGTAGTATTTTAATGCTACTTAACGAAACAATTACGAGCATTCGGCCAATTTGGTTTGGGATAAGATCGCGTTCGGATAGGTGCAGTCGTGCGGGAAGATTGCCGTGAAGAATACAAGTTTTCTCTGGGATCTAGAGAACCTCAGGATCCAGAATCACAAGCTTGGTTGGTTATTGGTTTTACGACACGTCGACCGTTGAGTCATATAGCGTCGCCAATCTATCACGCCGATTGGTCGCGGGCGAAGAGTAGCGACAGGTGAGATTCGAACTCACAACCTTTCGATTGCGAGACGAGCATCTTACCCCTAGACCACTCGTCCCCAGAATCACAAGCTTCTTCATAGTCTGCACAAGGTAGGTGTGTCTTCACAACAAATGGCTTGTTACATCCCTGGCATCAATCTGCTTTTGCCAGCACCTTGTCAAGCTTACGCAGTTGATAAACCCTTACGCTACCATAACCAACATACCTAAGGTTGACAACACATGATACCTGGCACACTTAGCAAGCCATATGTGGTATTGTTCTGGGACAGACGAGCTTAATTGTTATTTTACAACATCATTATTCATCTATGAACACTTAAAAGCTCAGTGGGCTATGCCAATTTGAGCTTACTTTGTGCGCTAAAAGCAATATTTATCACGCCATGGTTTTTGGGTGGTTTAGTTGTGCTGCTCAGAAGTGATTAGCTGAAAGAAAGCCCCAGAACCTGGATTGTCATCAACAAATGTTGCTACCAGACGATTTTGTAGGCTTAACCCAGATGAGCCACTGCCGCTCTTATTAAGCTTTAACACTTATGACTTTATGACGGTAAATTTGCGGTTTAAGGTAATTTTTCATTTCTTGGCATTTCTTTTTCCAATGCAATGCTTATGAATGTGCTTAACATGATGTGACCACTTATTTTCTCTGCAAGTGCATACTTTTCAGATGGGAGGCAAGATAACACCCAAATTGGGCGTGGAGTTGGATAGCATAGCATAAGAAGCAGCGTTAAAAAAAGGTAATATAGTCTACTGTAACCTAGCCTAACCGTCCATGGAAGGAAACAACTTCCTTTTTACAAAGGAAAATTTCCAAGAAATTTCGTCCTAAAAATGTTCAAATTTGAGAAGAAAAAACATAACCTATCCTATCCTAGTCTGACTTTCTTTTAAAGAACAAGATCGATTTTAAAAGAATTTGCCGAACACAAATTGAAAATTTGTCTACAAAAGCATAACCTAGCCTAGTTAAATGTGTGCCATGGAATTTTGTGCCTGTGCCAGTGTATTCTGTGCCATGGAAGACTGAGCTGTGATAACGAATTGTTCACCTTCATATTTGCTCGTTCTATGATTTGCTTACATCCGAGCAGTTTGACTTCACTGTGACACTTAATTTGCTTACTTATTATATATATATATATATATATATATATATATATATATATATATATATATATATATATATATATATATATATATGCATTACCTCCTTGCTATTTGTAAAGTAGGAAATATGTATGCCAACTCCAGAAAGGTGATTAATTTAAGCAGCCTCGTGGTGCTGGAATATGACATCTGAAAAAGCACCAAAGGAGTGCTAATATTTCTTTAAACAGTATATGTGCGGAATCTGCTGAGAAAGTGCTAAGGTGACCATAAGTCAACGACATTGATCATGTCCGTATATTAGCTGTGTTTCAACACAATGGCGCGAAATTTCCGATACAGAATCCTTGCAACGTTTTCCCAGCAATCATAGTATTAAAATATAAAGGCAACCTACTGCGGTCAATGATATGGTCACATAACGTTAGTGTGTTGAGTCTTATATTTGTGCTGTTTGATCAACCCATGAAAATTGACGTACAAAGATAGTGCAGCAGTACGGCAGCAATGACATTAAAAAGAAGTACGTGCATCCAGTCAGGTCAATGACAAGAAGAGGCCGATTCAGTTACCCGGAAGAGGAGCACGCACATAGCCATTAGTAGTGGCTGTCATACGCAGCAGCGATTACCATTCCCATTGACGTGGAAAAAGAAGGATCGTCCATGCACCCCCCGCATCCCCCCCCGACCGGTTGGCCCATTAAGGCACTTCAGGCAAGCCTCACCTGAGTAAGGTCATGAAGTCATAAAGTGTTAAGGCTTAATAAGAGCCACAGGGACCCCATCTGGGTTAAGGCTATCTAGAAAAGATACTATAAAAGCACATGCTCTCAGCCCAATCAATATATTATCTCAAGTTCCTAGGGAGCTACATATCCCAGCATATCTAGCACCATTCACCTGATATTGCATACACACTCCTCAATAATTACAAACTCCTCCAATCATACCCATTGTGCTACCATAGCCAGTCTCATCAGTATGAAATCCCGAAGGAAGGTGCTGAATCCACTGCTAGGTAAACCCTACATAAAGTTATAAAGTGTTTAGACTTAATAAGAGACCCAAGGGCCCATCCAGTTAAGTCTGTAAATGGAAGATACCATAAGCCTGGTAAAAGACCCACCCCAGCCATCACCACATCAGCATGTGCATGCTCTCGAAAAGGAATAGCGATACGCGAACATTTCGCAATGCAATTTCAGGTAAAGGACCACCTATAATGTAATATGGCATACAATACCAGTTTATAGCATAGTTATGCTTCTCCCTATCCCGAAGATAGATCTTCTTAAATTATGATTCTTAAAACAAATGATGAAGGTTCAGTCATAAGTACCTACACCACTGGCTCAAATTAAACTCTGAAAGACATCAAAAACATTTTAAATGACACTAATTCCATGGCAAATATCGACATCCTACTGTGCTTGTTTCGACATCTCACACCTAATGAAATAAAAATCATTATTTAACCCTGTCCACAAATGATCAGGGAGGACAGCGTTGTTTTCGGAAGCCCATGCAGGGGCGGATACAGGGGGCACTTGGGGATGAGCCCCGCCCCAGTGGAAGGTGGCTCCCCTCCGAGAAGGCTCGAGTGCACCCCTACCTCGAAATGTTCAGCCAAACACGCCCCTCGGAGAAAAAAAAACACCCTTTCAGTGTGTTCGAGTGAACCACTTGAATTTTTTTTCACCCCGAGGCGCCCCTCCAGATATTTTCACAGTGGTGTCCCTCCAGGCAACCTTGGCCATTCCTCAACTGTCAACTAAGATATATTTGCAGTGAAGTTGATGTGGAATATTCTCTGAAATTCTACGCATTTCAGATAAAACTTTTTTTAATATCGATAATATCGATGCTTGCCGACTTGCTGGAAGTCAGGAAGACTGCTTGCAGGAATCGCCAAGTTTGCTCTTAATGTGTGAATCGATTTCCATATCTTTTCCCATGTGTGGCAGTTGTGGTCTTAGGCGCAGCCGAAAGGTCTCGGATAAGTGATACTGAGCTCTGAAGAGTGATTTTTTACAACAAAAACAAAAATCAGCCGTTTAATTTTCAGAACCTAAAACTAGTGTCCAAAATCCGAGGATTTTTGGGGGCGGGGAAGCGGGAGGGGAGGGGGTGCAGTCATGACTTTCCTCCTTCGTCCAATTCGGGTGCTTCGGACCGCCCCTGTCACCATCCCCCTCTGCCCTGCTGGATCAGTCACTGCCCATGCAGGGCGTACCAGGTGGACCTGTTCTTTTAGTGGCAGTGTGCACAATCATGGTCCGATTGCAACAATTCTTAGCAACACTAGGAAGGATTTTGGTCATGCTTAATTTATGTCCCATGCATGTCAGAAAAACCTGACGTGTGGCCAGTAAACACTCCTTGTTGTGCAGACCACATCTCCGCGACCTGACTCGGAAATTCCAGTTCCACAGCAGAATTTAATACAATAATTATCCATGCCCCCACCACTCCCATGCTCCAAAACAGCTGCACGGCTTCTGCGTCTAGGGCCCGACCGAGCCAGTTGTCGTCTGATTATTTGCCCAGCTGGGGTACAAGTGCGTGTAGCGACTCGACCCCAGCTGTGCCAGGGCATCGGAGGTTGAAGACCAAAGGTACACACATGCGCCCACTGCACGCAACGTGTTATCGCCGGAAGCGGTTCTGTGGCCATTCCCCACAGCGACTCTTGTTAGAACTGTATTCAATACAATTGTGATTGTGGCACTTTGAACCGGTGGATCTCAGAAGGGAAGGCTGGTAGTCGTAACTGGGTATGAGGCGTGAAGGGCTTACGATGAACGAACTTGGACCCGGAAATAAATTAGGCGATTTCTTTGAATTTGCACTTCATTTTGAAGGATTAAATGGGTAGTTCAATCGTTCGCATACTTTCGGGCCATATTAGCCTGCCGCAGGCCAACTGAGCACCCAATGGGTGTGGCCTGGTGTACATCGGTCCACCCTCGGCTACCACATGCTCGATAGGAACTTCGCTGCACTGGCTACGTGGGAAGATGCACCCCCCCCCCCCCAAACGCCGGCCATGCGTGCAGTCGTGAGAAGACATACAGGCCACGAGGTCATGTGCAGATACAAACAGCCAGCATTAGCACGGCTACTACGCCTCGCAGCCGCGATTGATAGGTGGGCGAGTCACCACCGAAATTTTTTCACATGCAAAGTAGGCGTACTTCCTTCTCACTGCTGCCCTTTCGTGCACATTACACATTGAGTGCTGCTCGGTTGTCGGAGCACCACCCAACGAGGCTCACGAGGAATAAGGAAGACCAGACTTTTCCCTAGTTTGAAGCCCTGAGTTCACCATCAGGATTTCTTTTCCTTACAATTTGAGGGCGTACATGGGCGGATTATCCAGGGAATTGTGTAGGCTATTTTACGGAGAAATCGAACGGTTAGGTTGTGAGCCCCTTCGGATGTGGGAATCCGTCTCCAACGCGCGGGACTCCAGCTAAAATAACTGCACATCGATTAGGTTAAAGTAGTACTTTCAATCGCTGTCGGTCGTATTAAAAACCACGTGATTCTTATGGGTTTCCATTGAGGTTATTTATTTTGTCGGCATATTATTAGCAGTGATAGCATCGTGCATTAGACGATCTATATCGCCAGAAGAGGTATAGCTGAAGTTACTCAGCAGAGATGCTAGCACTGAGGACGATCATAGGGCGTCCTCAGGGAAGGGACGACCGAGGCTAGAGACCCCGAGCCCGAGCTGCACACGCAACATCGGCCAGTATGCTGTTGCAACAGAAGGCTTATGGATCAACCGCCATTTTGTTTTGGTGGCAGCCCTTGGAGGTCTGCACCCATTCCATTCAGTTCCATGCGAAAGCATGGGTGGAGAATCGTTTGCAAAGTTGGTATGGCCGAGGCGGTGACAAAGGCAAGATTTTCCCAAGGTTGCTTGGTCCCAAGGTGGCTTGGTCCCAAGACCAAGCCACCATTTTTCAAAACGGTCTGGATTTGCCCCACCATTTTTGTTCGCAGTTTCCACAAACTAACAAGAAACCTAATAGATGACATGCTGCAACCTCTGACCTATCATGTGCTCTTTTCAGGCCTTCGGATGATTTTGCGTCTTCCATATACAGTGCATGGGAAGAGCAATAGTACCATATACTGAGCGACATCAAACCGTTTTGTATCTCGAAAACTAAACAAGATACCATAGAAAACATTTTCGACGACGAAGCGCATGGTACTTCGGCGTGATTATGTAATGGATACACGCTTTATGCTCTCGTACACGGGCCCTTGCGAACGTCCGCGGGCCCTTGCGAACTTCTACGGGCCCTTACGAGAGCTTACGATCCCTTACAAGCGTTTACTTACGCCTTACAGGATACGGGATGGACGTTTTTTTTTCTCAAGGAAACCTTTACATTTTGCATCTATATGCATGTTTAAGTGGTCTGCGTTCCTGGTCTATAACTGCGTAAAACTTACAATTTGAGGATGGAGGGATCAGACAATTCGGGTTCCCGATGAGGATAAGAAGCGTTAGTACTCTGGTGGAAATCTAGCTCCCCTGTCGAACCCTGAAGTACCTCAGCTCTCAACAGCGGAGGCCACCAGTCCTGTCTCAGTCAACCAACTCTACTACCATCGGCTTAGAGATTAGAGGAGACATCATCCCTGTTTGGAAAATGCTGACATTTTGGAAAGCGGCCAAAAAGGTAGCAGAATACCAGAGACTATCAAAATGATTGGGCATCAAGAACAAGTTCAATAACGATAACAGATGCAAACGTCCCAATGCGGCATCATTCACATGCGATGTGCTTCATGTCATGATTAACAGTCTTCACTCACCCGGCCGTTGCACTCTGCGAACTGCTCTCTGATGAGTCTTCACGAGTGACGTCTTACCTGAGGCACCAGCTGATCGAATCCGACCATCAGCAAAATGGCGATCGGCACTCCGAAATCGCCCAGCATTCTGCGCACGCGCCGGCCCATGAACTTGCTGTTGCGGAAGTGGCGCAGGTAGTTGGCGATGGCGAACGTGCCGAACATGAGCAGGGAGGAGAGCAGCGCTGTGTTGGGCTGGCCGAGCGGCTCGGGCGGCGGCACGTCGCCGGGCAGGGTGGCGTTGTCGCTGCTGACACGACCACAGACGAGCGTCACTGTCAGTACAGACGACCGGCACCGTCAGCACAGACGACTAGCACCGTCAGTACAGATGACCGGCGCCGTCAGTACAGACGGCGGGCACCGTCAGTGCAGACGAGCGGCACCGTCAGTACAGACGACCGGCACAGTCAGCACAGACGGCGGGCACCGTCAGTACAGACGGCGGGCACCGTCAGTGCAGACGAGCGGCACCGTCAGTACAGACGACCGGCACTGTCAGTAGAGGACCGGCACCGTCAGTAGAGGACCGGCACCGTCAGTAGAGGACCGGCACCGTCAGTACAGACGACCGGCACCGTCAGTAGAGGACCGGCACCGTCAGTAGAGGACCGGCACCGTCAGTACAGACGACCGGCACCGTCAGTAGAGGACCGGCACCGTCAGTACAGACGACCGGCGCCGTCAGTACAGACGACCGGCACCGTCAGCACAGACGACCGGCACCGTCAGCACAGACGACCGGCACCGTCAGCACAGGCGACCGGCACCGTCAGCACAGACGACCGGCACCGTCAGCACGGACCAAGAGCGACATAAACAAAAGTCAGCTGTGCATGACCCGTCTATTTTCAACCACTGCTGCCTCCAGGCATGATTCTAAACGGGCGTGTATGTTGGCCATGGCACCAGGCATGCCGGCCCGTGGGGGTAGGGCCGCTTACGCCGAGAGCTCTGATGTATGACCAGGGCCGGTTACGCCAGGAGCTCTGACGTATGGCCAGGGCCAGTTACGCCGGGAACTCCGACAGTGAATTCACAGCTCAGCAATAGATATATTTGAACACTCCCGGATGAAGCTCCTGAGAACAGCCTTCCAAAGGCTGGTTCACTTTTAGCCTGCGTCGGGTGGTCGGCTGAACGAAATTGTAGAAAATAGAGATGGACAGGTGCCATGTTGTTCATCTCCTAGTGGTGGCAACCTCTGGGACAGGAGGACTGGCCAAATGTCCCCCGTAGATGTGGAGCAATGCGACTCATTTCTTATAAAGCAACTCAATTTCTTCGTTTTAGAATAAGCTTTGCAATAGCATGTCATATTACTTTGAAGATAATTACACCATGGCAAGAACAGGCTCTCGCCGGGACGCTTCATTTCTTTAACCAGTTGTAAACGAGCTGCTGCCGTTGTCCGTTTGTTCAAAATCAGCTACCCAAAGCCATGTATCGGAATATATAGGTAGGTGCGAACTAATAAATCCATTATACAAATGGATGACCCACACTGTTCGGAATTCATCCATATTTTGCTTGGAACATACCCCAAGTAAACCCCAATGCCCAGCCTTGATAAAAATACGTTAAAGTCGGCACACACTGGCCTTAGCCCATGCCATAGCGGTGTGTGGCCACTCACCTGTCCACCAGAGATGTGTGGCCACTCACCTGTCTGTCAGAGATGTGTGGCCACTCACCTGCCTGTCAGAGGTGTGTGGCCACTCACCTGTCCACGAGAAGTGTGCAACCACCCACCTGTGCACCAGAGGCGTGTGGCCACCCACCTGTCCACCAGAGGTGTTGAGCCATTAGCAGCCACGTTCTCCAATAGTACGGAGCCGTTAGCAGCCGAGTCAGCAGCGATCGTAACATTGGCCGCGCTAGAACCGGAAGACATCAGCTGCAGCAGCAGCGGCAGCGATCTCAGGAACAGCGGCTCATCGCAGTAGTTGATTATCAGCGGGTGCTGTGCGAACACCTGTGGACGGCGCAGAAGGACAGTCACAATTGTGCCACGTGTTGTCCAGTGGTCAGGACTGGTCAACGATCCGGTGCCATGAATGGTGGGATGATCCCCAGTGGTCAGGACTGATGGAATCAACCCCAGTGGCCAGGACTGGTGGGATGATCCCCAGTGGTCAGGACTGGTGGGATGATCCCCAGTGGTCAGGACTGGTGGGATGATCCCCAGTGGCCAGGACTGGTGGAATGATCCCCAGTGGCCAGGACTGGTGGGATGGTCCAGTGGTCAGGATTAGTGGAATGGTCCAGTGGCTAGGGCTGGTGGGATGATCCCCAGTGGTCAGGACTAGTGGGATGGTCCCCAGTGGTCAGGACTGGTGGGATGGTCCCCAGTGGTCAGGACTGGTGGTGACATAGTCCAGTGGCCAGGACTGGTGGTGGCAATGGTATCGCCACCTCCAGCCTGGAGGCTCCAGGTTCCAGGTGGGGTCAAACCCAGGTGAACAGGAACAATTATTAAGCAGCGGAGTAAGTAAACACAAGCAGCTGACACCCTCATCTCCCGGTCACAGAGAAAAAGAACGACTTTTCGGGGACAAATAATGGTATGTTGTGTTGCTTCGCGGGTCATATACTTCTACACCTTGCCGGGCTGGCGTTCCTGCCACACCAATGGCTAATGCTATTGTTGGCTATTGCTATTGCTGGCTATTGCTATTGTTGCTATTACTATTGCTGGCTATTGCTATTGCTGGTTATTGCCATTAATTGTTATTGCTATGCTGGCTATTGCTATTGATGGATATTGGCATTGCTGGCTATTGCTATTGCTGGATATTGCTACGGAGAAAGCATTTTATTCAGTAGCGGGCAGCCAAAGCCCAAATGAAGATAATTGCTCTAGCACTGACATGGAGGAAGGGAAAAATCGTGCTTGCTATTTTGCGTTAAGGTGATCGGGACTGGTAGTGGTACATACGATCAGATGCACAGAGTTGTTGGTGCAAAATGAGGAAGTCCCAAGGCTCGTTTCGAATGCAACTAAATTCGACACCCCGATTTCCTCATTGTTCACGACCCATTCCACGACCCAGTCCACAACCAAGCCCGCAACGACGTGCCCGTCCCACCAGCCCAACACCCAGCAACATCACAGCCATACCACCTCAAACACCCACACAACCTACATGTACGGTCTCAGCATCCTCAGCATTCTACAAAGCACTACTTCGATTTTCCCCGCTCAGCATCAGTCATCCAGACCAATTTTCCACGTCCCGCGTTCCGCTGCCACGAACCCGTCCCAGCTGTCCTTCCCCAGCACGTGCCCCACCTCCACATACCCGTCCCCAGCGAACTCCTCACTGGGCCACCACTGACCGTCGCTAATTTGGAGAGCGCCTCGTAGACGAAGAGAATGGATACGAGCGACGAGAATATCTCGGTCACGAAGCGCGTGAACTTCTTCACCAGCACGGATCCTTCGAGGCCAACTAGCACCAGACTGATGAGCAGCATCCACAGGGCGATCCACACCCTCATCGGCAGGAATTCCAGACCGTTTGAATCGGCGAACTGCGTGGCGCGGAACCGGGGTCAGCGTAACACGGGTCAAAGTCAGCGTAACACGGGTCAAAGTCAGCGTGACACGAGGTCACGGCCAACGCAGCACGGGGTCATGGCTAACGTAGCACGGAGTCATGGCCAACGTACCACGGGGTCATGGCTAACGTAGCACGGGGTTATGGCTAACGTGGCACGGGGTCATGGCTAACGTAGCACGGGGTCATGGCTAACGTAGCACGGGGTCATGGCTAACGTGGCATGGGGTCATGGCTAACGTAGCACGGGGTCATGGCTAACGTAGCACGGGGTCATGGCTAACGTAGCATGGGGTCATGGCTAACGTAGCACAAGGTCATGGCTAACGTACGTAGCACGGGGTCATGGCTAACGTAGCGGGGTCATGGCTAACGTAGCATGGGGTCATAGCTAACGGGGTCATGGCTAACGTAGCACGGGGTCATGGCTAACGTAGCACGGGAGTCATGGCTAACGTAGCACGGGGTCATGGCTAACGTAGCACGGGGTCATGGCTAACGTCGGGGTTAGTAACACGGGTCATGGCTAACGTGGCACGGGGTCATCACATGGACGGGTCATGGCTAAGGTCATGGCTAACGTGGCATGGGGTCATGGCTAACGTAGCACGGGGTCATGGCTAACAGTAGAGCATGGGGTCATGGCTAACGTGGCACGGGGTCATGGCTAACGTGGCACGGGGTCATGGCTAACGTAGCACGGGGTCTATGGCTAACGTGGCACGGGGTCATGGCTAACGTGGCACGGGGTCATGGCTAACGTGGCACGGGGTCATGGCTAACGTAGCACGGGAGTCATGGCTAACGTGGCACGGGGTCATGGCTAACGTGGCACCGGGT
>JAOTOM010002209.1:72500-94721 GCA_034440615.1 Ashinkailepas kermadecensis
ACCGGCTTGAAGTTGTGCTTTGTTCACATTGCGGCAAAACTCGGGTGCGTTGTCTCACTTCGGAGAACGATCGGGTGCATGGGAGACGACGAATGCAAGGCAGGGTGAAAACAGACACAAGCTGAGACGGAGATCGCCAATTTGACGGAGATCATCTTCTGATGATCTTATGATGATCTCTCTGACAGAGATAGTCAACTTGACAGAGATCATCATAATGGCAGAGATAGTCAATTTGACAGAGCGTCAATTGAGCTTCGCTCATCCGATTCAGCTCAGTGAGATTCATGGCCTTGCTAAGCAGGAGCATTGGCACAAGGGCCATGAGGAAACTCACTAACTAGGACCATTGACAGCAGATTCCGGTCCAGATAGAGTGAACGCTGATCACACATTTCCGGTCACGGCCAACCACAGGCCATTTAGCACGAACAACAGAACACACACAGCAGACCAATGACAATAGACCATGGACAACAGAACACGGTCAACAAACCATGGACGGTAAACCATGGACAATAGACCATGGACAACAGATCATGGACAACGGACCATGGGCAACAAACCATAGATAACAGACCATGGACAAAAGACTACGGACAACAAGCCATGCACAACAGACTTCCGACAACAGACAACCAAGTGTTACCGACAGCAGGGCACTGACACCGAACCACGGACCCCTGACCATCGACAACAGACAACCAAGTGCTACCGACAGCAGGGCACCGACACCGAACCACGGACCCCTGACCATCGACAACAGACACCAAGTGCTACCGACAGCAGGGCACTGACACCGAACCACGGACCCCTGACCATCGACAACAGACAACCAAGTGCTACCGACAGCAGGGCACCGACACCGAACCACGGACCCCTGACCATCGACAACAGACACCAAGTGCTACCGACAGCAGGGCACTGACACCGAACCACGGACCCCTGACCATCGACAACAGACAACCAAGTGCTACCGACAGCAGGGCACCGACACCGAACCACGGACCCCTGACCATCGACAACAGACACCAAGTGCTACCGACAGCAGGGCACTGACACCGAACCACGGACCCCTGACCATCGACAACAGACAACCAAGTGCTACCGACAGCAGGGCACTGACACCGAACCACGGACCCCTGACCATCGACAACAGACACCAAGTGCTACCGACAGCAGGGCACTGACACCGAACCACGGACCCCTGACCATCGACAACAGACAACCAAGTGCTACCGACAGCAGGGCACTGACACCGAACCACGGACCCCTGACCATCGACAACAGACAACCAAGTGCTACCGACAGCAGGGCACTGACACCGAACCACGGACCCCTGACCATCGACAACAGACACTAAGTGCTACCGACAGCAGGGCACGGACACCGAACCACGGACCCCTGACCATCGACAACAGACACCAAGTGCTACCGACAGCAGGGCACTAACACCGAACCACGGACCCCTGACCATCGACAACAGACACCAAGTGCTACCGACAGCAGGGCACCGACACCGAACCACGGACCCCTGACCATCGACAACAGACAACCAAGTGCTACCGACAGCAGGGCACTGACACCGAACCACGGACGCCTGACCATCGACGGCAGACTCGGGACTGCCGACGACAGACCAGCGACCTCGTCGCCGCGGCGACGAGGTCCTACCTGCGCTTGACGTCTTGAATGAAGCCGGCGAACGGCGAGCCTTGCCGCAGCAGGGGGTCATCGGACGACATCAGCTTCTCGTCCGGAGCTGTCTCCGAGAACACGCTGGGGCCGTGTCTGGCGCTACCGCCACCTTCGCCAGCACCACCGCCTCCTCCACCGTCGCCAGCACCGCCGCCACCGGTGTCGTCCCCCGCCAGACACTGGCCGTTGTCCAGCTGAGCCCTCTCCAGCCGCTCGCGCTTGCGTTCCTGGATTTCGCGCGACCTCATCTGCAGCTCACGGACGTCCAGCACATCCGGGTTGGCCGACCAGTCGATAGGCGGCAGCACCAGTGTGTCGTCCAGAAACTCTTTGAAGGCCCACATGAGGTCGTTGCGGTTCTGGGCCTTGTAGGCAGCCTCGTGGAACGACTGTTGAGTGGTGAGAACACGAGTCACGGTCAAGCGCAGCGTAGATACAGTTCTTCCACAGTTCTGCTCTGGTGGTAGGCTGACGCACGTACAACGAACCCAGGAGGGGTACCGTGTTGGTTTCTGCTCCTTTGGATTCAGCTAGCGTGTCTGCTAAATTTAAGCCGAAGCTGCGAAGGGTGAGTTCTGTCCGACTGCATTTTGAGGGCTCAATTTTCGAGTTGATTCTACCGAAACGGACATCACTCGCTACCACTGCTTCGGTAATTTGAACGTCAAATAATCGAGACCTGTACAATTTCGGATACCTCTTGTAATTATGTTCGACGAAGTTAGCCATGTAGCGATCAATCCGCTGATGCCTCGATCTACTGCTCATGTTTGATGCCTATTATCGATGAAGTGCTAATTCGACCATTTTGATCGACTTGCAGCTTGGCAGTACAACAACAACGAAAACAAAAACAAGACAGCATATATCTATGTGACCGGTTCTGATAAAGAAGATTCCAAGTTGTAGATTTGACAACTGTGTTGTTCATAATACGGAGTACATCTATATTATGCATTAATAATCTGCTTTCCCACCTGGGAAGTGAAAGGGTCTAACTGGATTCACCGAAAAGACAAGGCACACAAATATAGCATGCGAACTTGTGTCGGGGCATTGGAGGCATGGCAACCATATGGCTTGCATTCGCCTGTTGAGTTATGATTAGCCAGTCGGGTGGTAGGATTCAGGCCAGCGCGATAAGACTTGTTTGGCATGTGTGTAGTTCTCGAGGAATGGCAAGCTGGACATTGTAATGCTCGGTGGAAAAGCAACACCAGGAATTTTTCATCTGGGGCGAGAGGATTTTAGGCCGATTTTTCTTGCCAGGCCATAGAGGTACCATGATGTTTCCGAAATTCGACCGACTTCCGCTTAAAAGAAGGTCAAATTTGTACTCCTTCCAACATTCGTTTAGGCCACAAAGTTTGCCCACTGATTTTTCGCGGGCGGCAAATCTCAGCGTGTGTTCACCACTTCGACTTGTCACGCTTTGGCCTCACCGTCTGGGAGAATGGCGAGCCCCTCGGATCGGGATATTGGCGAAAGCTGTCGGTGTCGAGGGCTAAACTTGAAGCTGTTTTCGAATGCCGCTCTGTTGGAATCGAGCCCGACCACACAGACCACACTCCCAGAGGGTGCTTCGCGTGGCGGTCAAGGGCCTGTTTGCTGCTCTTGCCAACACATGTCAGCAGACGTGAGATGTATTTCTGGCGGGCACATGCACCTTTGATATCTGAGTGGAAGTGATTCAACCTGGGAGAAGTTACGGTCATATTCCGACCTTCAATGACCTGCGGCGTGCTCGGCAGGGGGCGCTAACTCTATATGTAATCATATGGGGAAGCTGTTCATTCGTCAATGACTCTGTTCCACTTCACCAGCCAAAACGAGACGGGAAGTTATAGTTCCTGAACATCCTCGGGCTATCAGGTGATTGAAATGGGGTGCTGTTCAAGGCTGAGTCCATGTTTTCCAGGGGCTCTGACGGGGCCGTCTCCCACAGGTTCTGACGGGGCCGTGCTCGTACCGGACTGGACATCAGCGTTGAGAAGGCGCGTCCCGTCTCGTGGTAATCCTCAACAGCGTCGATCGGCCCCACCAGGAAGAAGATGAAGCGTACCGGCAGAGGCATCTAGCGGTCAGACAGAACACCTCATGTCATCAGAAACCTCCAGATGGCATATTTGCATTTCATAAGTGACCATCACGGTGGAAATGCTCAGATAAGGACGCTTCACATGATAGCACGAAACTGATCACCTCGCCTGTGGCCCACGCATCAACTGTGCGTGAGTGTGCGTGAGTCCCACCGCTTACGCTCTAGCCTACCATATTCACCGGTCATATTTTGACACGTGACAGCGCAGTTCTACACGTTGTGGGTTGGCGAAACTGGACCAAGCATCTTCGCCGTGATCCACAGACATTTTCCGACGACGCTGACACTTCGTCACTTGCACAGCAATGGCGCTGCCCAGTGCAGGAGACCGGTGGAGGTGACCGATGGAGGTGACCGGTGGGGGTGACTGGTGGTGGCCGGATGAGGCACCCACTGAAGATGACCGATGGAGGTGATTGGTGGAGGTGACCGGTAGAGGTGACTGATGTTGACCGGATGAGGTATCCACCGGAGATGACCGATGAAGGTGACAAGTAGAAGTGAACCACCATATTACACCACATATCTACTAGTGCACACCACTACAACATAGGTGTGTTTGTGCCTCAATTGGAATGAAACGGCATGCTGCTGTCCGACATCCCGTCCGTGACGCAGCACAAACTCCTGTGCCTACTGCCGGCGCAGTATGATTAGTCCGGTAAGGGTCGTCGGCTCCCGAATGTTCACGACCCTCCGAGTGGGAGCAATGGCGACGACCGGCCGATGTTTCACCAGTCAGGTGATGATGCCTTCCACCGTGATCATGTTGCTCATCCTGCCTGGACCGGCGGACACCACGGATAGCCCAGATATCTTTTGTCAATTACGAAATACACGTGATTTATTGTTTGAGTCGACCAAGGCAAGCGATAAACTGGACGTAGTCGGTATCACCAGAAGAGTTGTGGTGCGCATAGATGTTGCTTAAGCATAAATCAGCTTACATAGGCACAACACATAGCTTTGAAATTTGGGTTTGTGTTGCTATCTTAATAGAAAACACACCATCTGGTGCACCACTATTGCAAGAGCACAACCTGAAATTGTCGGAAGGCTCCGGCAAACTCCACGGATAATAGGTAGTTTAACAAAAGCGCAAGCCGATATAATTATGTCATATTGTGGAAGGTGGTCGCCGGAAAAGCTTTACTATTTGTGCCGATTTACGTCCGCGGACAAAGAGAATCTGCGCCAATGCAATTCCCAAACGTGCATGCTGCGCGAGTTCTGTCCAATGAAACGTGTGAGCGTGTGCCCATCGGCAGTCAATGACGTACACAGACTTCACTCCTTGGCGAGACTTAGGAGTAAGCTGGCGCAGTGCTGGTAAGTTCGGCTCCTGTGGCGACCACCTGCACCGTGACCTTCGACGCTCTGTGATAGCGACCTACGGCTCTGTGATCATCACCTCTGACTAGCTGTGGCCGGGACCTCGGACTCCTGCG
The DNA here is from genome assembly GCA_034440615.1 of Ashinkailepas kermadecensis. NCBI lineage: Eukaryota > Metazoa > Arthropoda > Thecostraca > Neolepadidae > Ashinkailepas > Ashinkailepas kermadecensis. Next base: position 77,748 of record JAOTOM010002209.1, read on the forward strand.
ACCGTGACCTTTGACATTCTGTGACCATGACCTATGACCCTGTGACCATGACCTCCAACATTCCACGACAATGGCCAGGGACTGCATCGCCCGTGAACGTCATCGGCCGCCCGCTACCCACCTCTGTGATGCCGGGCAGGAAGGTGCCCTCGGCCAGTCGCACGAACGCCGCTATGGGAGCCTTGGCGAAGTCGACCCGACCGACGTTCACGCTGAACACTTCGGTGCCGGGTGCCATGCGGCGCAGTATCGCCTGGTGAGCGATGAAGCGACGCAGGTCGGCAGAGCTGGTCGTGCTGTCGCCGCCCACCTGGCGGCAAATGCAACTTCTACTGCACTGGACAGGCGGTCATTTCAGGTCTACCAAGTGGAATTCCTCTCACTCGGCATGAGAGCTTCAAAAAGGGCTTCTCCATGTCCAAGACCCTGAATTTTCATTCAATTAATTATCGTCGTATTACACCACTCTCTCTAATCCCTTACCCCCCAATATCCGTTCCTTGCATCTCACAATTTTTCAGTTGCAACTTATCCATGTTGCGCCGAACGTGCAGCCTGAGCCTCAGTCAGCCGCCGCCCTTCGCCTGCACTGCATTGCCTTCGGATATACACCTGAACACACTAAACATATACACCTGAAACCGGGTGCTTCAGACATGCAGTGGACGCGAGCTGCCTTTGCGCCATCCAGTATGCGTGCTGGTACGATAACTTGCAAGCTCGTTGCCAAATCTCTCGACTTTCGCTTGCGGTTTGATTTCGGTCACTGCCCACCACCTTCCCGCCACAAATTCCCCTCTGCTTGCCTTTGACAGCGGCAGCCAGTTCCATGCATACCCTCGAAACACGCAAAGTTTGTACAGCCTGTCAACCCTGTTCAGCCTGTCAACTCTGTTCAGCCTGTTAACTCTGTTCAGCCTGTAAACCATATTTAGCCTGTTAACTCATGCAACCCTGCAACAGAATGCTGGTGACAAGGAGCACGTCAGTTAGTACGTACCACTGCCTGCAAGAAAGCCTCGAGTGCAAAATTGGTCAGCTAATTGGCAAAGTTGGCTAACTAATTGGGCTAGAGCAAATCGAATGTCACAGCATAATCATATCTAAATCAATCATGATCAAGTAACCACATAAGGGAATAACAACGTGCATGATTAACTATTACAAAGTCGTGTCTGTGTATACCATTTCGGCATGTGGCATCCAGGCTGATGAGATGTTCGCGCCAACTGACCGAATTTTGGCGGGACAAGGGCTGCCCGTGACCCGATGTCATGCTGGCGTGCGATTCTTTCTTCTCCATATCAGACAGCGACCGGTGTGAGTTGTTTCTCAGGTCCGCCAGGCTCTGTGGATGAAGTTTGACTGTGATGCGCACTGTGCCAGGTCAAGGTCATCAACAGAATGTGCACATCAGGTCCAGTCAGGCAACGGTTAACAGTCAGTTTGGATTTTTTTAAACCCCAATCTAGAAAGAAGTAACAAAGTATTTGGCATCGAATATGCTTGTTGCATCTTGTTCGTCCAGCCTAGTTCATCCTAACACAGAAGCGTCGGAAGCGACTGCGAGACCAGTGTCGTAGTCGGGAAAACAGCAGATAAAGTTCCGACATTGTCAACATATTCGCTGGCCGCTATGGTAAAATGACACCAATGCCACCGGCTGCATTTCGTACACGATATTGAACAACTCTGAAGTACCACCATAATAAGCAGGGCTGCACTCAGCCGACCGCTTTTCATGAACGCCGGCCTCGTTACCCCAGCAGGGTCTCCATTAGCCCTGCATAACAAATGTGACCCCATCTTTTCTAGAACATGTTTTTTCCCAGAATGCATTTTCAGTAAGATGCACATTAGCATCTCAAAGCGATTCAAGCTACGAAGTCTAGTCGGTAAGTATGTCATGTCGACTATGTACTGCAGTTGCCATGCAATGTCGTTGGGAACAGCGGCTATTGAAAGGAAGCGTATTGTTCATACTGAAACGAGCCACAATATGACGTCATTTTATTGCGTCATTTCCTATCACGCTGCTGCTACCCTTTCTTATCAAGGGCAGGAGTCGCCAAATAATAACGTTGCCACCGTGACGAACCAACAGCGGCACGCGCGTGGGCCACACAGTTTTGCCAGCCCGCAACGAAGTACAGCAGGTGCGTTTCCCTGGACATGTGCATGGGTTTCATGCCAGTAACCGATCTGCTGCGATTTTTGTTGCTTCTTTGCGACAAGAATTCTGAAGATACCCATTCCCCTGCCCATATTCTAAGAGCACCAATTTGACTGGTATGGTCGCGTTTGTGGAGCGCCATGCTCGTGTTGGTCGCAAGGTGTGGATGGATACGATTTGATTTACATATTATCTGAAATATACCGGCTTGACATATGTGCGATTCGCGGCAGCTGATATATGACTGAATTATATTTCCATGCTGAGCCATCCTTTACACCAAGCTGAACGGGCTGAAGTCCGAATGAAGTATTTGCAGAGATGTTGGGAGACGTAGCCAAGTATTCGCAGGGATGATGGCAAAAGTTGCCTTGAGAGAAACTATTGCACTGCTGTTTAGCTGACAGAAGAGAACATTTTATGGGCTTTGGCTCATTGTTCTAGGTCGAATGGTTAGAACGCTATGGCCAGCAAAAATGCTATGAATGGATCGGTAGGCCGTCTGAGCTGTCGACAATGTACCTTGTGTGAAGTGCATCTCATTTGTCGGTTCGTAAATTCAACATGCGCACAATAGCACGCGGTCAAAGCCACAGCCTAACCTAACCAACTACCAGTGGCGCAGCCCGAATTTTTCTTAAGGGGGCAAGACCAAAAAACTCATGAAACAAAACGCTTTCGGTGGAAAGCACATCAACTGTTTTGTTTCATCGAGTGCATTTTTGGTTGCTAAGGGCGGTGGGGGTGCCCCCCTTAGCTGCGCCTCTGCCGACTACCATCGAGTATATGACGTAATTCGGTCGCCGTCTAAGTGGTCTCGACTTTAATTTCTCGGCACAACGATGTAATCGGAGTTAGCTTGAAGACGCCAAAAGTTCAGAATTCCATTCCTGGAAGTTTGGCCATTATCGCGGTGGACCAACCGAACTAGCAGCGTCCCGCAACGACCTGCACAGTGCCCACCTGCTGACGTCATCCGACGACGCGACTGGGCCCGTGCCAGCCCAGGCCTCACCTGGACAGTGTGACGGCCCCACCTGGAGAGTGTGACGGCCCCACCTGGACAGTGTGACGGCCCCACCTGGAGAGTGGAGGGCCTCACATGGACAGTGTGACGGCCCCACCTGGAGAGTGTGACGGCCCCACCTGGACAGTGTAACGGCCCCACCTGGAGAGTGTGACGGCCCCACCTGGACAGTGTGACGGCCCCACCTGGACAGTGTAACGGCCCCACCTGGAGAGTGTGACGGCCCCACCTGGACAGTGTGACGGCCCCACCTGGAGAGTGGAGGGCCTCACATGGACGGTGTGACGGCCTCACCTGGACAGTGTGACGGCCCCACCTGGAGAGTGTGACGGCCCCACCTGGACAGTGTGACGGCCCCACCTGGACAGTGTGACGGCCCCACCTGGAGAGTGTGACGGCCCCACCTGGACAGTGTGACGGCCCCACCTGGACAGTGTGACGGCCCCACCTGGACAGTGTGACGGCCCCACCTGGACGGTGTGACGGCCCCACCTGGACTGTGTGACGGCCCCACCTGGACGGTGTGACGGCCCCACCTGGACAGTGTGACGGCCCCACCTGGACGGTGTGACGGCCCCACCTGGACAGTGTGACGGCCCCACCTGGAGAGTGTGACGGCCCCACCTGGAGAGTGTGACGGCCCCACCTGGACGGTGTGACGGCCCCACATGGACAATGTGATGGCTCCACCTGGAGAGTGTGACGGCCCCACCTGGACAGTGTAACAGCCATACCTGGACGGTGTGACAGCCCTACCTGGACGGTGTGACGGCCCCACCTGGACAGTGTGACGGCCCCACCTGGAGAGTGTGACGGCCCCACATGGACAGTGTGATGGCCCCACCTGGACAGTGTGACAGCCCTACCTGGACGGTGTGACGGCCCCACCTGGACAGTGTGACGGCCCCACCTGGACAGTGTGACGGCCCCACCTGGACAGTGTGACGGCCCCACCTGGAGAGTGTGACGGCCCCACCTGGACAGTGTGACGGCCCCACCTGGACAGTGTGACGGCCCCACCTGGACAGTGTGACGGCCCCACCTGGACAGTGTGACGGCCCCACCTGGACGGTGTGACGGCCCCACCTGCACGTTGTGACGGCCCCACCTCACGTTGTGACGGCCCCACCTGCAGCGTCAGTCGGCTGAGGTTCCGGCCGTTGACGAAGCTCCTGAGTCCCTTGCCGACGTTGTCGCCCACGTGTTGTCGGCGCAGCAGCAGGGTGCGCATCACGGCGCCGAAGTCCTGCTGCTGGATCAGGTCGTCGTTCAGCAGGGCGGTGGCGATCCGGTGGCTGATGGCTACCGAGTCGTGCTCCTCCACGTCCAGCAGCAGGGCGCCTGCGGCAGCGACGCGTGACGCGGCTCCAGGGCTACTGTGACGCGGCTCCAGGACCACTGTGACGCGGCTCCAGGGCCACTGTGACGTGGCTCCAGGACCACTGTGACGCGGCTCCAGGACCACTGTGACGCGGCTCCAGGACCACTGCGACGCGGCTCCAGGACCACTGTGACGCGGCTCCAGGACCACTGTGACGCGCCTTTAGGGCCACTGTGACGCGGCTCCAGGACCACTGTGACGCGGCTCCAGGACCACTGTGACGCGGCTCCAGGGCCACTGTGACGTGGCTCCAGGACCACTGTGACGCGGCTCCAGGACCACTGTGACGCGGCTCCAGGACCACTGCGACGCCGCGCCTCTAGGGTCACTGTGACGCGGCTCCAGGGCTACTGTGACGCGGCTCCAGGGCTACTGTGACGCGGCTCCAGGGCCACTGTGACGCGGCTCCAGGACCACTGTGACGCGGCTCCAGGGCTACTGTGACGCGGCTCCAGGATGATAGCCGGTGTCATGATCGGGTCAGGACCATCCACGCATGAGGGGTTCAAACGTTCCTCAAGGATTGTGAGCCACATATACCATTCGGTTTTCATTTCGGACGAAATGCCCCTGCTGCCCACTCAGAAAGCAACCAATTATGAACGCCTTTCTTACCAAGCGACCTGAGCTAGACTCGACTTCGAAGATATCCTAGAAGTATTGAGGGCGTGGTGGGATATGGGAGACAGTCAGGGAGGTCAAGTAGAAGCTATGGCAATATGAGGTGGTGGCACAGCAAATACGACTGGATGCAAGGAATGTGAGACGGGGAGGGACAGTGGCACGCAGGGTAAGGGACGGTCGTGACGAGAGGAAGACGAGAAAAGCGCATGCGGTAGAGTCAATGCAAGGAAAATAATAATAACAACGAAATGGGAATAGAAGATAATTCAAGACAAATTTAGGTGATGGAGCGGAAGTGAAACGAGCGGAGTTGAAATGGAAATTCAGCAGGTGATGCCGTGATCAGCAGGAGCAGAAATTGTTTTTTGAAGCACGCAGTCAGCCCAGCAAACACAACACACAATAACTAAAACGTTTTAGCAGTTGGGGCTTCCGGTGCGGTTGGGAATCCTACATCGTTGTGGGAGACAGATCGGAACTTCCACGAACCCTAATATGATACGAAATGCAGACGCATATCAGTCAGCATTATACCACGACGCAAAGTGTACATTGGCATTTTCCGAATACGGAGCTCGTACAGCAGCATATCCGACGCACCAAATTTAGCCGGCACTTGGATCGGAGCAACGGGTGAGGGGAGGGGGCGGTTGGGGGACGTTTCCTCTGTTCGGCCAGGGGTTGGTTATTGGTTGGTTATTGGTTTTTACGACATGTCGACCGTTGAGTCATATAGCGTCGCCAATCTCTCACGCCGATTGGTCGCGGGGGAACAGTAGCGACAGGTGAGACTCGAACCCACAACCTTTCGATTGCGAGACGAGCATCTTACCCCTTGACCACTCGTCCCCTGTTCAGCCAGGGGGTAGTTACCTCTGTCCAGACAGCGGCGCAGATTCATCAGGCTCTGGAAGGACAGCGACGCCAAATGTGGCTTTCCCCAGCGGTTGCCGTCCTGCTCCACATCCTCCTCGTACTTGATCCAGCGAGCCGTCTCCTGCCACTCCAGTTCTTTGTCCGTGCTCATGAGCTCATCCATCTCCACGAACATCTGCCATGCCCAGACACCACAGTTAACATCAACATCGGGCTGACTCAGACGCCACAGTTACACTAGAATCTGACCGACCCAGACACCACAGTTGCACTAGTATCTGACCGACCCAGACGCCACACTTACACTAGCATCTGACCGACACAGACACCACAGTTAACACCAACATCTGACCGACCCAGACGCCACAGTTATGCTAATATCTGACAGGCCCAGACGCCACAGTTATACTAGCATCTAACCGACCCAGACACCATAGCTACACTAGTATCTGACCGACTCAGACGCCACAGTTATACTAGTATCTGACTGATCCAGACGCCACAGTTACACTAGTATCTGACCGACACAGACACCACAGTTACATTAACTAACATCTGACCGGTCCAGACGCCACCCTGACACTACTTTCTGACCGACACAGACACCACAGTTACATTAACTAGCATCTGACCGGTCCAGACTCCACAGTTACACCAGTATCTGACCGACACAGACGCCACAGTTACACTAGTATCTAACCGATCCAGACACCACAGTTACACTAGTATCTGGCTGATCCCGACGCCACAGTTATGCTAATATCTGACCGACCCAGACGCCACAGTTACACTAGTATCTGATCGACCCAGACACCACAGTTACACCAGCATCTGACCGGTCCAGACGCCACAGTTACATTAACATCTGACTGGCCCAGGAATCACAATTCACACCGGGAACTGGTGGGTTCAGATGGAAGAGACATCGAGCCGCGAAATAGGCATCAAATTTAGGTGATATATGTGCAAGCTATCGAGATTTTGCTTTCGCTTATCAGGTGCGTAGTTAACTGGCCAGGCCAGTTTGCAATCGCACTAAGATTGGTACCGAGTAGCGGAGGAATTTGAGCAAAATATAATTAATGGTTGACTGTCAAAATGGTTGCTAAGTTACCCAGGTATGAAAGCCTATAATTCACTTCGGACATAAAGGTTATCCGATGATCAGTCGGCATTAGTTAGCTGACCTTAGAAGGGCCACCGATAAACGGATTTATCTGACAAAGTCTAAACCATGATCACCAGCCTTGACAGATTCTACAGCAATACAGGCAAACAGGGAATGATAAAAAAACTTGCTGCTGCGCCTGTGTACCTAAAACATTCAATGAGCAGCACAAAAATGACAAGCCTGTCCCCAGAGATGGTGACACGACTCGGTCACTAACTCAGACCTTCTCGTTTTGTTGTCAATGAAAACATGCGCAATGAGCTACCAACCATGAAGCTTCCGTACGCCGTTCTGCGGTGATCAAGACGTCGAGGAACACCGCTTGAGACCACACCCACCACTCCCGCGAGCGAGGGAGGGCTGGGGCAGACGACACCCACATCCCAGTAAGTGAGGGGTGGGACTAGGGTGAGTTCACCGACATATCGTTCCGAGCGCCCGGCATCGTCAGCACTTAAGTAAGCGCACCCGCTGAAGGGGAGCGCTGCGAAAGTACTGTCGGAGCAATGGAGCTGGTATCTGGAGGTTCCTGCTCCCCATATTTAGGCTTGACAGCTCAGTCGCAGTTGCGATTATGCAAATAGTGTGCTTGCACGCCACTGAGCCAACCACACTGACGGTGTGGTTTACTCGTCACCAAGTGTTCAGCTTGTCGGTGCAAATTCCCCTGAACATGCGTCACCCACCGAGAGACGCCAGGCTTAGACGGCCAGTCCGCACTCAGGTGTGGATACATGTCACCCAGGTTTGGCAACGGACCAGTGCGTCTGTCTCGCTACCACAGCTAGTGATGCAAACTGCATGTTCCACCTGTGCACCGTCGCATGGTCTACATTCCCCACGTCGGCTCGCCTAGGTCCCTGCCAGCCCACGCAGGCAAACTCACATCGTGCGGCGTGTGATCGAACGTCTTCTTGCCCAGAAGCATGCTCTTCCCCGTGTTGACGTCTCCGAGGTGCACCACGCTGGAGATGTTGCGGTCGTCTTTCTTCTTCACCTTGCGCCGATGTCCCGGCTCCTCGTACCGGTGACCTGTCGCCGAGGGGATAGCGAGCTCAGGGGACGAATCACCCGGCTTTCTGGTACACATCTCTTTTCATCGTGTTTCATGCATAGCTGCACAGCTAAAAAAACTGTCCCAAGAGACAGACTGGCTTTAACAGAGACATCACCATTGTGAACCCACCACCATCCAGGGGTAACGTTTGTCGTCCAGACTCCCTGGTGGGCTGGAGACGTCCGCTGCATGGCTTCACCACCAGTCGGACATACACTCTTCCCCGTCCACACCGGGATCTGTGTCGCGTGATCTTTGGCGACACAGCGGATCTGTTCCGGGTGAGATATCTACTGACTAGATGATTGCCCGTCAGTGCAGTGAGGTTAGACATCTATTGACTAGATGTCTGTCTGTCTGCTTGTCAGTACTCAGTGCAGTGGGGTTAGACATCTACTGACTAGATGTCGGTCTGTCTGCCTGTCAGTACTCAGCACAGTAAGGTTAGACATCTACTGACTAGATGTCTGTCTGAGTACTGACTGAGTGCCTGTCAGTACTCAGTGCAGTGCGGTTCGACCTCCACTGATGACATGTCTGTCTGTCAGTACTCAGCACAGTGGGGTTAGACATCTACGACTACATGATTATCTGCCGGTACAGTCGGCTTAGACATCTGCTGACTAGATGACTACTGACTGACTGACTAATGACTGGATGGCCGCCTGTCCGTACAGTGGGGTTAGTCGGCTACTGACTGGAGGCGATGTCCGTACAGTGGGGTTAGACGGCTACTGACTGGAGGCGATGTCCGTACAGTGGGGTTAGACGGCTACTGACTGGAGGGCCTTCTGTCCGTACAGTGGGGTTAAACGGCTACTGACTGGAGGCCTGCTGTCCGTACAGTGGGGTTAGACGGCTACTGACTGGAGGCGATGTCCGTACAGTGGGGTTAGACGGCTACTGACTGGAGGGCCTTCTGTCGGTACAGTGGGGTTAGACGGCTACTGACTGGAGGCGATGTCGGTACAGTGGGGTTAGACGGCTACTGACTGGAGGGCCTTCTGTCGGTACAGTGGGGTTAGACGGCTACTGACTGGAGGGCCTTCTGTCGGTACAGTGGGGTTAGACGGCTACTGACTGGAGGGCCTTCTGTTCGTACAGTGGGGTTAGACGGCTACTGACTGGAGGGCCTTCTGTCGGTACAGTGGGGTTAGACGGCCACTGACTGGAGGGCCTTCTGTCGGTACAGTGGGGTTAGACGGCTACTGACTGGAGGTCCTTCTGTCCGTACAGTGGGGTTAGACGGCTACTGACTGGAGGCGATGTCCGTACAGTGGGGTTAGACGGCTACTGACTGGAGGTCCTTCTGTCGGTACAGTGGGGTTAGACGGCTACTGACTGGAGGCGATGTCCGTACAGTGGGGTTAGACGGCCACTGACTGGAGGTCCTTCTGTCGGTACAGTGGGGTTAGACGGCTACTGACTGGAGGGCCTTCTGTCGGTACAGTGGGGTTAGACGGCTACTGACTGGAGGTCCTTCTGTCGGTACAGTGGGGTTAGACGGCTACTGACTGGAGGCGATGTCCGTACAGTGGGGTTAGACGGCTACTGACTGGAGGTCCTTCTGTCGGTACAGTGGGGTTAGACGGCCACTGACTGGAGGGCCTTCTGTCGGTACAGTGGGGTTAGACGGCTACTGACTGGAGGTCCTTCTGTCCGTACAGTGGGATTAGACGGCTACTGACTGGAGGTCCGATGTCCGTACAGTGGGGTTAGACGGCTACTGACTGGAGGCTATGTCCGTACAGTGGGGTTAGACGGCTACTGACTGGAGGTCCTTCTGTCGGTACAGTGGGGTTAGACGGCTACTGACTGGAGGTCCTTCTGTCGGTACAGTGGGGTTAGACGGCTACTGACTGGAGGTCCTTCTGTCGGTACAGTGGGGTTAGACGGCTACTGACTGGAGGCGATGTCCGTACAGTGGGGTTAGACGGCTACTGACTGGAGGTCCTTCTGTCGGTACAGTGGGGTTAGACGGCTACTGACTGGAGGCGATGTCCGTACAGTGGGGTTAGACGGCTACTGACTGGAGGCTATGTCCGTACAGTGGGGTTAGACGGCTACTGACTGGAGGTCCTTCTGTCGGTACAGTGGGGTTAGACGGCTACTGACTGGAGGTCCTTCTGTCGGTACAGTGGGGTTAGACGGCTACTGACTGGAGGGCCTTCTGTCCGTACAGTGGGGTTAGACGGCTACTGACTGGAGGTCCTTCTGTCGGTACAGTGGGGTTAGACGGCTACTGACTGGAGGGCCTTCTGTCCGTACAGTGGGGTTAGACGGCTACTGACTGGAGGCGATGTCCGTACAGTGGGGTTAGACGGCTACTGACTGGAGGCGATGTCCGTACAGTGGGGTTAGACGGCTACTGACTGGAGGGCCTTCTGTCCGTACAGTGGGGTTAGACGGCTACTGACTGGAGGGCCTTCTGTCGGTACAGTGGGGTTAGACGGCTACTGACTGGAGGGCCTTCTGTCCGTACAGTGGGGTTAGTCGGCTACTGACTGGAGGCGATGTCCGTACAGTGGGGTTAGACGGCTACTGACTGGAGGCGATGTCCGTACAGTGGGGTTAGACGGCTACTGACTGGAGGTCCTTCTGTCCGTACAGTAGGGTTAGACGGCTACTGACTGGAGGCGATGTCCGTACAGTGGGGTTAGACGGCTACTGACTGGAGGGCCTTCTGTCCGTACAGTGGGGTTAGACGGCTACTGACTGGAGGCGATGTCCGTACAGTGGGGTTAGACGGCTACTGACTGGAGGCGATGTCCGTACAGTGGGGTTAGACGGCTACTGACTGGAGGCGATGTCCGTACAGTGGGGTTAGACGGCTACTGACTGGAGGCGATGTCCGTACAGTGGGGTTAGACGGCTACTGACTGGAGGTGATGTCGGTACAGTGGGGTTAGACGGCTACTGACTGGAGGTCCTTCTGTCCGTACAGTAGGGTTAGACGGCTACTGACTGGAGGCGATGTCCGTACAGTGGGGTTAGACGGCTACTGACTGGAGGCGATGTCCGTACAGTGGGGTTAGACGGCTACTGACTGGAGGCGATGTCCGTACAGTGGGGTTAGACGGCTACTGACTGGAGGCGATGTCCGTACAGTGGGGTTAGACGGCTACTGACTGGAGGTCCTTCTGTCGGTACAGTGGGGTTAGACGGCTACTGACTGGAGGCGATGTCCGTACAGTGGGGTTAGACGGCTACTGACTGGAGGCGATGTCCGTACAGTGGGGTTAGACGGCTACTGACTGGAGGTGATGTCGGTACAGTGGGGTTAGACGGCTACTGACTGGAGGCGATGTCCGTACAGTGGGATTAGATGGCTACTGACTGGAGGTCCTTCTGTCTGTACAGTGGGGTTAGACGGCTACTGACTGGAGGCAGTGGGGTTAGACGGCTACTGACTGGAGGTGATGTCGGTACAGTGGGGTTAGACGGCTACTGACTGGAGGCGATGTCCGTACAGTGGGATTAGATGGCTACTGACTGGAGGTCCTTCTGTCTGTACAGTGGGGTTAGACGGCTACTGACTGGAGGGCCTTCTGTCGGTACAGTGGGGTTAGACGGCTACTGACTGGAGGCAGTGGGGTTAGACGACTACTGACTGGAGGTGACGTCCTGATCGGCCGGTGGAGGCTGGCCGCGTCGCTCAGACCCGGGAGCGAGCCGCTCGGCCGGGTCCTCGACGTGTCGATGTCGACGGAGGCGCCTGTCCGCTGGCCGACTCGGCACGGACGACGGCTTCGAGTCGTCGTCGTCATCGACGCCCTCGATGTGACCTGGCCACGGCCGTCAGCGTTAGAGGGGAACTGTGACCTAACCATAGCCGTCAGCGTTAGAGGGGACTATGACCTGGCCACGGCCAACAGCGTCAGAGGGCGACTGTGACCTAACCACAGCCGTCAGCGTTAGAGAGGAACTGTGACCTAACCATAGCCGTCAGCGTTAGAGGGGGACTATGACCTGGCCACGGCCAACAACGTCAGGGGGCGACTGTGACCTAACCACAGCCGTCAGCGTTAGAGGGGAACTGTGACCTAACCATAGCCGTCAGCGTTAGACGGTGATGGATGCGGTGGCCTGGTCACGGCTGTTAGCGTTAGACGGTGAGAGATACTGTGACCTGGTCACGGCTGTTAGCGTTAGACGGTGAGAGATACTGTGACCTGGTCACGGCTGTTAGCGTTAGATGGTGAGAGATACTGTGACCTGGTCACGGCTGTTAGCGTTAGACGGTGAGAGATACTGTGACCTGGTCACGGCTGTTAGCGTTAGACGGTGAGAGATACTGTGACCTGGTCACGGCTGTTAGCGTTAGACGGTGAGAGATACTGTGACCTGGTCACGGCTGTTAGCGTTAGACGGTGAGAGATACTGTGACCTGGTCACGGCTGTTAGCGTTAGACGGTGAGAGATACTGTGACCTGGTCACGGCTGTTAGCGTTAGACGGTGAGAGATACTGTGACCTGGTCACGGCTGTTAGCGTTAGACGGTGAGAGATACTGTGACCTGGTCACGGCTGTTAGCGTTAGACGGTGAGAGATACTGTGACCTGGTCACGGCTGTTAGCGTTAGACGGTGAGAGATACTGTGACCTGGTCACGGCTGTTAGCGTTAGACGGTGAGAGATACTGTGACCTGGTCACGGCTGTTAGCGTTAGACGGTGAGAGATACTGTGACCTGGTCACGGCTGTTAGCGTTAGACGGTGAAAGATGCTGTGACCTGGTCACGGCTGTTAGCGTTAGACGGTGAGAGATACTGTGACCTGGTCACGGCTGTTAGCGTTAGACGGTGAGAGATACTGTGACCTGGTCACGGCTGTTAGCGTTAGACGGTGAGAGATACTGTGACCTGGTCACGGCTGTTAGCGTTAGACGGTAGTGGATACTGTGGCCTGACCATGGACGTCAGCATGACTTATTGTCTGCGAGTTCGCACATCATTAAGACATTTGCTATGCGCTTCATGGACCAAAATAATAATCTAAGCAGCGTCGCTGAATCTGAATTGTTTCATGCGGCTGACACCCATGGCATGCACTTTCTGTGAAATATCACCTGCAGGTTCTTTCACGCACAGGCTCCGAATATCAATACGTCACTCGTACAAACACGTCGTCGAAATACACATATGATAATCTAGGTGAAACTTTGGTGCGATGATACTTTGGGACCCATTCCTTGACATGAATTCATGCTCATGGTTAATTACTTGCATACTTGTTTTCGCTACCACAAAATATATCGCTTCATTACTCAAACTTCTGATGTTGTGCTGAAGCGAAAATTATTGCGTATAGAATTTCACAAGTGACCTTGAGAGGGGAAGCAATGGCGTTAGGCGCGGCGGCCACATGACGTTCTCACAAGGTTCCATGATCCATCACAAGAGACCTTGAGAGGGGAAGCAATGGTGTTAGGCACGGCGGCCACATGACGTTCTCACAAGGTTCCATGATCCGTCACAAGAGACCTTGAGAGGGGAAGCAATGGTGTTAGGCACGGCGGCCACATGACGTTCTCACAAGGTTCCATGATCCATCACAAGAGACCTTGAGAGGGGAAGCAATGGCGTTAGGCGCGGCGGCCACATGACGTTCTCACAAGGTTCCATGATCCATCACAAGAGACCTTGAGAGGGAAGCAATGGTGTTAGGCACGGCGGCCACATGACGTTCTCATAAGGTTCCATGATCCATCACAAGAGACCTTGAGAGGGGAAGCAATGGTGTTAGGCACGGCGGCCACATGACGTTCTCATAAGGTACCATGATCCATCACGGGCAACGTAGTTTGAGGTGGGTAGCTTTCCTCCCGTCCATCGATAAAACATGTCCCTTGACGAGGTGCGTCCTGCTTCAACCAATATTGGTCACGGGGTACGATTAAGCAGAGCAACGGTGATGTAGTATTCACGTGGATTTCCCAGAATTGGACGTACCCAGCTCGAACTTGACGCGGTGTTTGCTGTCCTCGTCAGCATCAGGTATGTGGGCTCGCTGGTCCACCATCGGGACGTCCGCAGATGACTTCGCCCTATCCATCGACCTGTCACCACATATGTCAGCCCAGGTCACGCCGGGGTCACATCCACTGCGACCTGACTGCGCCCTGCCACCGACCTATCACCACGTATGTCAGTCCAGGTCACGCCGGGGTCACATCCACCACGACCTGACTCCGCCCTGCCCGCCGCCCTGTCACGACATATGTTAGCCCAGGTCACGCCGAGGTCACATCCACCACAATATGACTTCGTCCTGCCCACCGGACTGAATCCACACAATCACCACTATGAGCCTAAACTTCACAACGATCATTGCTATCAGCATAGTCATGTGTACTTTTCCCAAAAGCAACAATGTACGACGTGCTACCGAGCAGTTTGATCAGGCAGAGGTACACTTAGTCTGAGACAACTTAACCACCTCACACCCTGGTGACACAGGTTGCATGCGGGTCACGTGATCGCAAGCTACATGGTGATCGGTCAGCACAGGCTAGAAATTCATCAACGTCCTAAATCGAGGAGAGACGGTAAATGTTCTTGGCATAACACCTTCAGGTACCGGAACGTTATCCATGGGGACACGATTCTGCTGACCGGCCATCGAAAAAGTATCTTCCTTTCCCATGAGATGAGAAGCAAATTCCTCTCTCGATCTGCATGATGCACCTAACGTTGCACCTACCGTTGCAAACAAGAACAATATTTATCATTTTATCGATAAGTAAACAACTAATGACCACATTAGATGGGCCAAGTAGGACCCAGAAGAGCTGAACCTCTGAAACTGATGCCGGCACGCCGGTCTCGGCGATGACCTGCATCGACAGGTCATGTCATGACCAGGTCATGACCTGCATCGACACCTCAGTAAACTCCCAGACAGGATACGAGCCCATAGCAGCAGAGCCGGATCCCTTGGGCAGACCACGAGGTCGTGACACCTGGACGTGAACCAGCGAGATAGACCGTGTGATACTGACGGCTCGGCCTGCTTCGCCTCCGGCGGTACGCCCACCACCACTTTCGCGCCAAGCTCGTCTTCCTCCCGCTCCTCCGGTATGTTCTCTTCTCTTCTCGCGTGGAACCCGGCGTCGTCCTGCCAGATTAGGTGAGGTCAGTTCGGCTAGACACGATTTAGTCCCAGCATGCCGGCCGACTATTGTTCTGGTGGGTAGGGATCGGTCTCGATTTGTGCTTGCTGCCGGAGGTGACGTTCAAACGGGGAGGACAGGCAATGCAAGAAGTGCAGAAACACCAGGGTAAACCTTCCAATGACTTTTTATCAGACAGGAAACTAGCAGACTAACCGGCCAACTAGCAAATGGGCGGCCGTGTCGGTGCATCTGAGGCACGCCAAGCCTTTGGTAAGCATTCTGTCGTCGATCTGGAATTATCAGATCGAATGGCGCGGTCGGTATCTACGCATCAAAGCTCTGCCCAGAACGCTACTCTGCTCCACAAAGCCACCCCAGCAAGCATTCGGACGGAATGGATAAAAGAGATTGAGCACAATACACCAGTTATTCATCCCACATACACATAACTAAAGTGAGTGTGGCATAATGCAATAATTTCGCTTCCGATAAAGTTACGTCGTACGAAGTTCAAGATCATGGTCGAGCGTTCCAATCCGATCAACATCGCAGTTTTTGTGGTGCTTTGAAGTGATAGGCACGATGTTCCCATGATAGCAGAGCTGGATCCCCGGACAGATCAAGAGGTCATACCTGAGCTAGAGTCCGTGAGATATGCCGTTAAATACTCACGGCCTATCTCGCGGTCCCGGTAGCTCAGTTGGTCGGAGCGCTGGCCAGCATTAGTCTCCCCTGTCCTGGCAAGACAGGGCTCGAGTCGCTTCATGCGCTCGCGTTTAGCCTTTGGTTGGGAGGGTCAGTTCGTAACTGGGACGATAAGGCCGGGGACGAGCTACCTGTGGCTGTGTCGGTGCATTGACAGCATGTTAAGCTTTCGGTCAAAGTTTTGCCGTTGAACTGGAATTCATGGATCGGGTGGTGGGACTAGAATTCACGCAACAAGCCGTACTTGGCAATAGAACCCGGGTCCATAAAGCTACCTCTGCAAGAACCCGGACTAAGCTTTTTCTAAAAAATGTAATATAATTTTGGTCATTAATGTTCACGTCACGTCGAATTGAGTCAAACGTGGCGTCGTCCTTGTGGACGAACCCACAGAAATGCTCGAGATTGGCGTGTTGGTGCCAGTGTACCGATATTTGACCTGTGTCGCTATTCATTTCATCTGAACTCGTGTCAGGCCCGATCTCGGACCGTGCTGTACCCGACCGGAGGAGGTGAAGATATTGCATCCACAGAAAAAATGCCGTCGAATAACCCATGACAACTTCGGAAGAAGGCAACAATTTTTGTGCTGAAACTTTGTTTTTGTTATTGAGAAATAATAATAATAGCAAAATAAAATACAACTCCGAAACGGTCGTTTCAACAGCTTTGTTTAGATGACCGAACTTTCTGAACAGTTTCATGCGGAAAATCTGGATTCGGGAATATGTCACTATCTTCCCGAAAGCTTTTTCGAGGTAACCCACTTAACTGATCGTAAGTCAGTGACGTTGAATGACCTACCTTACGTTTTACCAAACATGTGGCAATGATGTGGGAAAAGGTGT